>VZRU01018995.1:14650-65303 GCA_013398155.1 Pedionomus torquatus | reverse complement strand
CAGATCTGGAATCCAGCTCCTGTTGATCACCGAGTCCAGTTTGGGACTTTTCCTGAAGCCTGATGGTGACGTGGTCGTCATCCTGGGAGCTTGATACGGTTTTGTATATACTGTATACTCCTTTTTTCCTAAATTTCCTTTTTATTATATTACTTATATTTTCATTAAAGTAGTTTAGTTTGTTCTAAACTCTTGAATCTCTTTAACTCCTTCCTCTCCTCTCTGACTAGAAGGGGGGAGGGGGGGACATCTGTCAATCAGGTTTCGGTGGGTTTGGCTGAAACCACGACACCCAGTAAGTTTGGTATATTTCTCATCAGCATTAAAAGGAGTTATACCTGCTCACAATGTAAGTAAATTTAAACTAGTTGATTTTATCCTCAATCCTAGGACTGTTTTAGGAAATGAAGGATGCAGATTCTAAGACATTTGTTTTAGGATGAAGATGACTTTCTTGTCCTTGTGCAAAACCCATTAATTCCCTTTCTTGTGTTAGCTTTCTGCCAAGTCAAATATTTGTGAATGGCTACTCCTTAGAATCATAGAATAGCCTAGGTTGGAAGGGACCTTTCAGATCATCTAGTCCAACTATCAACCTAACACTGATAAAAACCTACAGCTAAACCATATATCTAAGCACTGTGTCTACTCATTCTTTAAATACTGCCAGGGATGCTGAGTCAGCCACTTCACTGGACAGCCTGTTCCAATGCTTAATAACTATATCAGTGTAAAAATTTTTCCTAATATCCAGTCTAAGCCACCCCTGGCACAACAATTTCCTCTCGTCCTATTGCCTGTTGCTTGGGAAAAGAAACCAACCCTCACCTCTACAAGCTCCTTTCAGGTAGTTGTAGAGAAGGATAAGGTCTCCCTTCAGCATCCTTTGCCCTAGGCTAACCAATCCCAGCTCCTTCAGCCACTTCTCATAAGACTTACTATTCAGACCCCTCATCAGCTTCATTGCCCTTCTCTGGAAACACTCCAGCATCTCAATGTCTTTCTTTTTGTGAGGGCCTAAAATTGTAGGTAGCACTTGAGGTGAGGCCTCACCAGTGCTTTCCAGTCTGGCTCACCACACTGTTACTGATACAGGCCAAGATGCTGTTGGCTGCATTGGCCATCTGGGCATACTGCTGGTTCATGTTCAGATGACAGTCAACCAGGTCCCTTTCAGACAGGCAGCTTTCCAACCACTTTTTCCCAATTCTGTAGTGCTGCATGGGGTTGTTGTGACCCAAGTGCAGGACCCAGAATTTGGCCTTATTGATCCTCATACCATTGGCCTCAGTCCATTGATCCAGCCTGTCTAGAATCCTCTGTAAAGCCTCAAGCAGGTCAACACTCCCACCTAACTTGGTGACATCTGAAAACTTACTGAGGGTGAACTCAATCCCTTCATTCACATCATTAATAAAGTTATTAAACAGAATTGGCCCTAATAACAAGCACTGGGGAACATAGTTTGTGACCAGCTGTATTTACCTCCATTCACACCACTCCCTGGAACAGGCTCTCAGCCAGTTTTTACTCCTTATTCCACCATAATTCACAGAATCACAGAATCACCTAGGTTGGAAGGGACCTTTTAAGATAATCTAGTCCAATTCTCAGAACTAGAGCATAGTCTAGTATAGAGTTGGGTCTAAATCAGAAGAAAGTAGTAATCTTTAAAATATAACTGAAAAAGATTTTTGTCTGAAAACAAGCCTTGAATTAACTATTTTAGAATATAATATACCATCACTTTGGAAAGACCAGTTCTACTGACCTTATGAAATTTTTCTGAAGCAATATCTTGTATTTCACATTTTGTACCACCTCCAGGTCTATATTCATTAGATCTCTGTATCTTTCATGATCTTGGTCTGAGTTAATATTTCTTTGGGGTTTTTTATCATAGCACAAGTAATTCTAGTGAGATTTACCACAGCTGGGAAAACAACAGTTATTCAGAGTTCATAATCATGCTGATGACAACTAACTTTTTAATTCTATTAAAATACCATTTGCCTTTCTCACAAGTGTCTCTGCCAATAGTTTAAAAAATCATTTCAACTTCTTATTGACAAAATCACTGCAAACTGTAAATGTTTCAAACTACATTACAGCAGACTCCTGTTCTCTCTTCAAGTTTAGGAACTTCAACAAAATAGATGCTAAAGAACACACCATACACAACATATCTTAGAACTCAGAGGTAGATACCGAGTTCTGGGCCATATTTATCCCAGGTGGAAGAAAAGCAGTGCCAGTGTTTTAGCTTTGTGGCTATGTTCTTCAAAAGCTTTCTTTTCTGAGATGTTACTTCTTTATGAGTCATATTAATCCCTGGTGCAAGATACAAAGAAAAATTTTGCTTTACATCATGCAAAAAATCACTTTCAATCAGAATATATTATGCACGTGTTAAATATAAAATGTGATGTAAATCAGTGGCAATATATGTAGAGCAATCTGTGTTCACAGAGTAAGAATTTTAAAGAAAGATATCCTGGTTTATGTTCAGGTAAGTAGCAAGTATAACAGGAAATAGAATGGCCAGGTAGTGCTTCACAACACATACTCTAAAGAACTGCTTACAACTTAGGATGATATTTTAAAGAGCTAAAGGTTAGCTGGAAAACCTACCCTTTCTATCTAACCTTCCAAATTTAATTATCACAAAACAAACAAAGACTCAGTATGCCTTGTTAAAGCAACAATAGTCTGATTAAAATAGTTCTTGAGCTCAGTTTTGCTTTCATTTTTCTGAAGTAACTCTTCTACAGCCAATTATCTCTCACTATCAATAAATTATCTTCCTTATTCAGAAAGCTCATGGTTAGATGACCAAACTTGTCTTTATAAGAAAAAAGCTGAGCCTGCTCCAACCTGGGAATTCAAACTTGTCTATTTGCATCTGGAAGTCAATTGGAACAGGAAACATCTTTCCAGTATGCCTGCAGTCCTAAGAGGAATGAAATAAGAACAGCATTTTTTACCACTCAGACTTCAGTGTTTCTGGTATCTGTAAGATGAGGGAAATGAACTTGCAGCATCTAGAAGACAAATCTTTCTTTAAGTCTGTATTTGTCTGGAATTTAATAAAGTCCTGCTGAAGACTAAAGTTCTGTGATTTGGGGGATTTAGAAATTTTGGACTGACTTTTTTAATACTCTCTTTAAGTACATAGTAATTTAACATAGAAGCTGAAACTGATAAAAAATAAAATTAAAAAAAAATTTAAAAAATTACAAAAATAATGAATAGTGAATGTTGCAACACTGCATAAATATTTTAGTTTGTTCAAATTCTCCAAAACCAAAAAATCTGGTGAGTATTTTAGTGTGTTCTACAGGGCTTTTTAATTTGGCAGAGCTTTGTTTTTCCACAAAGAAGGTTCCATCAAAGTATTTACCTTCCAGCTTTAGCATGATCTTGGAGCTAAATTGCAATTTTTCTACGACCAAATAAAATACATCAGGAATTTTACTTGCCTCTAGCATTAACCTTGCAAATACTTCCAAGCAGCTTTTACAGTCATATTCCACATTCCAGTTTCCAAGTCCCTGCTTTTCAAAGCCCTGGAGAAGTATCTTGCAGTAACAATTTACACCAGCACAGAGGGATGTCCATAACGCTGTGATGACTGTGCAGTTAGAGGAAAGACTGAGTTCAAAAGTCCATTCCAGGCCTTAATCCATTTTAGCTGCTTCTAAACTATCACATTTAGAAAGTAACTGTGCAGCAGAAACTACCATCACTTGCAGTCTAGATAGTTATCTAAGAGAGCCTATATCTTGTATTTCTCTTTTTCATTACTCTGAATGTGAGTATCATGCTTTAATCCCCAAAGCTGTGGAGGAGAAATTGAAGGAGTCAGAGCAACAGCTTACTTGTGAGTCTAGAAAAAAATGATATCTATAGACAAGAAATTAAACATGGCAATGTCATCTATGACACTGAAATCAAATGCCATGGACCAGCTCATATCCATGCTACTAAATTCCTCTCCCCTCCCAGGCACCATTGCCTTGCCCAGATTGCTTGTTAGGACTGGTCCCTCCCTTTGGTTAACACCCTAGCACAGGCTTAGAGATTGCAGGCAAGGGCAAAACCACCCCAGGGACCACTGTGACAAGTCACTGCTATAGGTGGTCAGGTTCCAAGCCCCAGGAACATTTCCTGCCCACCACTTGACTTACTCGTATGGATAGAGTGATAGCGGCACCCAACAAGGCAGGAACAGTGTCAAATTAGCACAGAGGCAGGCAGATAGCTGTTTTGACAAGTTAAACAAAATGCAAAATCAAACAAGCTCTGGAACTTTTAAGCTACTGCAGGTCCACAGCCTAGTCACAGCAGAAGATGACCACAAAAGGTAGTTTAGCTGAATTCATCCTGTTTTGTTTTTCCCTGTGTTCAGTGTAAATTACACAGACATTCATGCATCCTTTAAATAATTCAGGAACTACTTTTTAAAATTTAAAAAGATATTGTCATGTTTTGCTGCTCACACTAAACTTCTTACTAGTGAAAAACTGTAGAGAAATTTCTAAAAAGCACTTCCAGTACAAGGATTATTGGAAGTATTTTGGAGCTTTTCCCTCTGCCACCGCATCTTTATTCATGATTTTAGCCATACACTTAACGAGACTGAGATTCACCTCAAAAATTCTCCATGGCTGTCAAGCATTCCTTGCTTCTTTTCCTGAAGCTCATCTGAATTCTTTGAGTAGCACCATTTCTGCAGTGAAGTTCCCTCATGACATGCTGACTCTCTGATTGACAGGCAGCACACACACGCCAAGCAGAATGTCAAAGAACACAACATGATAAAACCAAACATAGCTTAATACAGTTATGATAATGCCAAACTGCTTAAAATTCTCTGTACCTTTGACAGACTAGCCGTGTACTTTGTGTCTTTCAAAGCCGTGCATCTGCCTAAAAAACCCTAATGTCTGCAGCCCTTAAAGGAGATAAATACTGTTTGCATTTTAAACCAGGTTTAAACTAAAGCTAAGTAAATTGATTTTTGTTGATGAAAGTAAGATGTTTATTGTGATCTTTCAGACTTACAAGCTTGTATTTCATATCTGTGTTATGTGAGGCTACTTGACTTAAATAGCACTCAGAACACCATGACTGGAGTAGAAAAGGAGACCTTCCAACAGCCTTCCAGTACCTAAAGGAGGCTTACATGAGAGCTGGGGAGGGACTCTTTGTCAGGGACTGTAGTGATAGGATGAGAGGTAATGGTTTTAAAATGAAAGAGGGAAATTTAGATGAGATATTAGGAAGACAGTCTTTACTGTGAGTGTAGTAAGATATTGGAAGAGGTTGTCCAGAGAAGTTGTGGATGACCCACCCCTGGAAGTGTTCAAGGTCAGGCAGTATTGAGCTTTAAGCAACCTGCTCTAGTGGGAAGTGTTCCTGCCCATGGCAGTGGGGCTGGAACTTGAACTTCAAGGTCTCTTCCAACCTGAACCATTATGTGATTCTATACATTATTTTTTTTTAAAGTAAAATAAAAAATATTACTCTTGTTTAAGGGAATTAACCCGATACACAGTGGTCTATGGTGGTGTTTAGAACTGACCCATCTCCCTACCCCTGAGTCTATGGTTAGTTTCCCATTCTTCCCAGCATACTTGTTAATTACTGCTGATTTTACCTTAGAAACATTTAGAAGAGTCATCTTTTTTTCTTTACAAGGCTGAGCCAGTTACTCAAAACACAGCAATTTCCAGAGCTGTTCCTTAACTATGTTCATTGCAAAAATAATGGCTTAATTTGATAAATTTCTTTAATTTGAAACTTCAATGTCTCAATATCTGCACCAAGGGTATAATGCTGAATTCCCACTGACACCCATGGAAGAAACACTTCTAACAATACTCTCTGCAAGGAGGATTTTTTTTTTTACTTTGTTTATTATTATTATTCCTTAATCTCTACTTTGGGATCTGTTGCTTCTCAAGTGAAAGAAAAGCAAAATAATGCATACAAAGTACAATACATAGGCATGGGATGAAGTCACAGACTGTTCTTACTATGTAACAGAAAACTTTTAAGATAAAGAAGTAAAATGACAGAGACAATGACAGCATCCTTATAGGTTCATCATGGAAATCACAACCAGCATCTTATTCAAATGAAGACTTAAGTTCAGCATGAGGAAACTGTGGCCTAAGAGAGCTAAAGGAGATGAGTTAATAGTAGCTGAAGCTGCAGAATTTTGAATTCACTTGGGTTATTGTTGATTTGTGCCTTTAATGAGTTATGTTCACATTTCTTCTTTCTTGTAATCTGAGTTACATAAAGTGCTATGCAAGCACAAGATAGAGTTTTTGAATAGACTCATTGGCACAATAATCAGTCTGAATATCACGGTTTTTTTTCTTTAAGCAGTGAATGTCAGCTCCTTTGGGCATACAAGGTGTCATCAACTTTATGCCAGCTTTGCTGACTCATATAAACATCTACACTTGTAAGCATTAATTTTCTTAGAGCTGCAGCACATTAGGTACTAAAGGGGATCAGAAGTAAACAAAATCATCTGGAATATATAGTTTAAATTTGTATTGCTTCTGCTGAGAGGATTAATTTGACTGGCTGGAGATAGAATATATGTTAAGCCATTAAAGTTTAGAAATCTAGAGACACAAAATAACTCATTTTATATGAGCTATTATTACCATGTTCATTCTGTTTGTATGTGCTCAAAACTCTCTGTTACCTGGGTGTCAATAGTACTCTGAAATTATTGAGTAGCTTTATGTTCATGCATCATGTGAGTGCATCAAATACATCTTGTGAGTTTGAATTTTTTGAAGATATGAGAAAATCTAATGCTTGTTTGTTAGTTGAACAACACACTCCAACTGAGAATAAACTGCAGCTTCCTTTCGTAAGGAGGTGTGCTATTACTTTTTTTGATGGCAAGGTATATACTTAAGAATATCTGAACTTAATCTACTATTTCAAAGTCTCAGCTGCTTAAGTGCCATTTCATTAAATCCTAAGCAGCTCCCTCATTTACTGAATGCCTCCTGAGAGCATTAGAGAAGGACAACTCTCCTTTCACTGCAGTGTAGCACCAGGGGCAGAGAGAATGGGGTCATATTGGCAGTCTCCCTCTGCTTCCAGAAGCACAGGAAGAGACAGCAAAAGTGACCCATAGGGAAAGGATCGGGAAAAATTTGATTCAGTCTTAGGGGGAGCTTTAAGATATTGAAATAGAATATTTTATAAAGAGAAATATCAATTGATAAATAAATAATTATTTTATTTCTTTGTCTTTGGAAATGGATGTAGACAAAATTTAATACACAGATTTACCTCTCTGTGTGAGAAGGGAAAGGCGGAATTCCATGTAAATCAATAGATGGCTGTAGATACATATGTGTAGATTTATTGATGTGGTTTTATGATGCTTTCACTCAAATTTCAAATCAAATTTCAGTAAATCTTGAAAGTAAAGCTTTTAAATTCCTTACTGTGTCCTGCTGCACAAAACCCGCAGTAGGTCTAGTTAGTTAAGGACTGAAGTCAATGAGTTACTCAACTCACCCTGTCAGATGCAGAATATGTTTTTATTTTATTCTGTTTGCCTTTGTTATTGCATTGATTTCATTGACATTTATCATTAAAAACAATGTTAGAAAAAATTTAAGTGCATTTAGGTGGTTCAGGGAAATGATAATGAAATACTGAGAGATCTCTTTTTAAGGTCATCAGAACAAAACTGGCATGGGTTAGCCTTTATTATACACACCTATACAAGTTAAGCTGACAGTCTCTATCTTTTGCAAGTGGACTCCCTTTTGTGAGCATCAGTACTGAATAGAAACATCTGGTAAGTATGAATACCATCTCGCCTGAATTCCAGATTTTCTGGTATTATTGCAACAATTCTTGATTTGATACCTCAATGTAATTTTTTAGATTTTCACAGCTTTATGATTATAATAGAATAAAAATATCTAAAATCTTACTGCCAAGAACATTTAAACTCACATTAATACTTGTTCTTTGCACATTCCTAATGATAAGCTGACTGGAAGAGCAACCAGCACATGTATGCCTTTTTTAAAAACAGCTATTTTAGCAGCAAACATGCTTCTGCTAGATATCTATTAAACTGATTAAATGCAATTTTTAATAATTTCTGAAGAAGGGTTCTTAAGACTACACAGGTTCAGTAAAGTTTCATAAATTATGAGAAATAAATTTTAAGCTTTAAGCAGTATGTTAAAAGAATTCAATGGACCAACAGTAACTGTCACTGCATCTGCACAGCAAGCAAACAAAAATGAAACTATAAACACTGCAGAAACATCTTTGCAATTTTCTCATTTGAATCAGGTAGCTTTAATAATTTTTGAGCCTATCTAAGCATATCTACCAATTTATACCAGTGTTTGGAGATCTATATAGTGAGGAAGATACTAGAGCAATGTTAGAATCCCTGTGTTTGCTCTGAGAAAAATTAACACAGCCCTGAAAAATTTGCATTAGGAATTTGGCAAAACCATATGCCAGGACTCAATGAACAACAGGAGTGTCATTCTCCTACCAATATCTTGAAACAGAGGTGTTATGTCCTGTTTGTTACACACCACAAATTTGCTGCTTGCAATGAAGCAAGGGGCAAATAGAAATCTCAGTCACACAGAAAACAGAGCTTAAGCTGAATTCGTTTCCAGTCTTGGTTTTACAAGTAAGAAAGGGTGAATGATCTCTTGAGACCCAATACTATCCCTCTGCTGTCCTATGACTTAAGTATTCCTTTTAAAAGCCTGAGGAGAATACACATGGGAACCTGGGTACCACAATCTCAGTTTTGTAATATTCACAGCTAAGATACCTTGGCAAATACAGCCCCATGCAGGATGCCTAAGCAGCCCATTCAATACAGAAGCCCACAAGATACAAAAAAACAGGTTGATGCCCGACAATTTATGAATATGTTGATCCAGAGATGTGACAGATTTAGGCTGCTGGGGGAAAGTGCTGGCAGAAATACAGCCAGAATTCCTAGATGCTCTGAGGATTAGGCAATGATTGGCCAAGACTTTTGAAGTTCTAGATGTGAGACTACAGTGAAGAGCGTAGCACTAAACCCTGTTTATGTCAGTTTAAATGTGTTGCTGGTGGTGGACCAAGCAGAAAGTTTATAGACTGATGTACAGCAATCCCTATAAATCTGTAATGTTGGCTACCTTAATGGACCTTTTGAAAAAAATTTGCACTGTCTCAAATAAATGCTGCATAGATGCACCTCTTTCTTCTTCATACACTCTATTAATTGAGGAATATTGTCCAATTTATAATACAGTCTGCAAATTAGTGACCATATCAGAGGCCAGTCCAAGAGACTAAATTGACCGGAGCTAACCTTAGGGATAAACTGAGATATCTCTGATTTACATCCATACCCTCAGAGGAGGGTTACATTGCCAGAACATCTATATTAACCTCAAATGCACCTTAACCATAAGAAGTAGAACACTGCAATAAGTAATTCTGAAGGAAAAGAGAACATTTCTCCAGGCAGTTTGCTGGTAGACTGTGAAATTTCTTCTGCAGGGATTACAGTGCCTTATATTAGATTTTGAAAGGAAGTGATCATTTTCATAAAAATAGAACCAAAAATTATTTCTGATGGGTCAAATGATGGACAGGAGCTGATAGCATAGGATTGAAAATGGATTTTTGCCCTCATGGAAACCTTCATACTGTTGGCAAGCTTTGTTATGTCTGTCCACTCCCTTCTGTTGAAACATTAGGCAAAGCAACTGCAGGAATTAGAATAATGGACCTGAAGGATCAAAAAAACAGTCTGGTGGAGCAGATTGTGGTTTTGTATCCAGAACTATTTAACAAATTATATTGTGAATCAAGTCTGTAAAATCAGTATGTTGATAACCTTTAAATTGATTTTTATATTGTCCAGATGGATCCTGACAGAGCCTACTCAAGATTGGGGTCTCATTCTACTAGGTAACCAATAAACGTGAGATATCAAGTGGGGGAGCGAAAACAAACATGGCACTTACAGTGTGCTCTTAAACACAGTGCAGAAGCTCCTGAACAAGCAGAAAGAAATCATCCTTGTAACTTGAACCAGAGTACCTACTTCTGCAATGTAATGAGAACTTATGCCTGCAGATCTCTAATCTCTAAGACCCAGCTCCTCCTGGGCTCTCAGTCTGCTATTACAATATATAAAGGGACTAAGGGACTTGAGAGATTGCCAAAGTTTATGTACTTGCTTATCTGGCTCCTGAGCACCTACCACAAACAATTTCTTGAATTACTTTCATATCCCTTGCTTCCTCCTTCATTGGGCCTTTAATATTCTTCTTCCAAGGCCTTTTTAGAACAGGTCCCTGGACCAACCAGCCAGGTGCTCTATTAGCCCTGGCCAATAACTTGCAGGTCCATTTGTAACATGTCTGGCTTTTCTTGGTTCTTTTGGAAGGGGACATTGTCCCTGTCTTGTTCCTTGCTACGACCAACACATTTTGACAAAAATTATTGAGTAGACTATTAGAAGTATTTGTCATTGCAATCATAAAAATCAGCATAATAAAATATGAGTAATAGTTTGAACCAGAGTAGTAGAAAGAAACTTTAGCAATAAAATTAACAATGCGTTATTTTATTGCCTTATGGTCTATTGCTTATTGAGTTAGTTCAGCTTCCTCTTTGATGGAATCATAAAGGCTTCCAGTAGAAAAAGAATTGGAAAGACCTATCTGTTTATGATCTTTCAGTACCAAGAGAGATCAAACCCACAGTTTTGAAACCACCTTTTAGAAAGAAGTGCCACACAGAAAACAAGCTGCCTTCACTCAGCAGGGTGTTCTAAGTGTAGGAGAGCATTGTGAAGAACCTCCTCAGAATATGCAATGTTTCAAGGAGAAAGAAAATCCTTGTGAAATCCTAGCAGTGAAAGAAAATGAGAAAATATGATTAATAGCATCATTGAAGTAACAAAATAAGCCACGAAAGCTAAACATCGTGCAGGGAGCTTATGCATATGAAGAACCTGTTCAATTTATGTATGTTTAGTGGTTTGCTACATTTCTAAATTCTAAAGCTCAGATATTTGGGGGTTTGTATTCCAGGTTTCAAAAGTAAGGTATGATCATTTGAGGCTCCTGAAAAAAAATATATATATTTTAAAGAAGAGAAACATACAAACTTTCTTTGTTTTCTTTAGGTCAAACTAGCTGTTTCTTCCAGTGTTTTCTTTTAGAAACAGTTACACACAGGTTGAAAGAGAAAAATCTAATAAAGCCCTATAGTAATGGGTTTATTCCCTGTTCCAAATACTTGATTAAAAAAAAAATAATAAAAAAAAAACAAAGTATGGCCATTTTGCAGGAAATTTGGACAAACACCCCTAAAATTTTTTATATTTAATATTCATGTCATATTGATGAACCTGCTTGAGTTGCAACTTATGAAATATAGACAAAGAGGACTCTCAAGTACCTCTACATTACATTGATACAATAGGTTGGGAAAAGCCATATAAAAGAGGCTCAGTTTATTGCTTTTATCACATAAAAGTGATAAATCTGGGTAAACATCTTAACTCCGAGAATATTGCAAAGAGAGCTATGGAACTGCTAGATCAATGCAACTTCATCCTGCAACTAAATCCAGTATTTCTAAATTTCTAGCCAAAATATTATGTACCTATAACTAGACTCCTGTAAATACACATTGCTCTAGCTCTGACTCAGATCCATTTTCCCACTACCAAACTTTTTTTGAAAGTTATTTAAACTTATATCAAATAAGAAGAGATAAAAATTATTGTTTTATAAATTATCTCTGTCTGGGTAAGACACTGTCTAGTTCCACCAAATGGAAGAAGACACAAGTCCAGGCAACCAAATCAGTAAAATTAAGATCTTATTCTTACCTAAAAGTTTTTTTCCTGACATACAGATTCTTGCCAGTCCTTACTTTCAACTGCCTGACCACTTCCATGAAGGGAATGCTTGACAAAACATTGGCTGTACTACAGTACGGATCTTCTAACTCAGGGAAGACCAAACATCCCACAGCCTCATATTTAAATGTTACACCTTTTCCACGTACTGATTCTGATAGTATTACAGAACACCTCTAACTACGAAGTCATAAGTCCATCATTTCTGTCATCATGTTGTCATGACCAATCTTACATTCTTCTACCTAACAACTGCACACAGTATTCTGTATTCTCTCTTTCCACCTCCCACTCTGTTTCATCTTTATTTTCTGCTGGTTTCTCCACTAGTTCCCTGGAATTCATTGCTACATTTCAGCATCCTTTCTTCATAGCTCTGAAATTAGTTACATTATTACAATTCATAAATACATATTTCATAATTCATGATAAAATAGACCCAAAAAAACCCAAACTCCAGATTTTAATAAAGCAGTATTACAACTTTATTGTCATAGAATGAAAAAGTCTAATTCCTATGATATTGTTGGTTTTATCACTGAGGCTGATTGCATTTGTGCCATCTATATGATGTTTTTTTAAGATGATTGCGTCATGTCCCCCAGTACGTCAGCAGATCAGGTAACTGGAAGCTTCAGACTGTGTTTTATGGGAATAATGAAGTCAGCATTCTAGTACCACAACTGGGTATTTTTTAATACTCTAAAATATTATGATGATGAAATTTCTTTTATCAGTTAGGTCTTAACTTGATGTAAATTAGCAATGATTAACTGATATGACTTAGAGCACTTTGAGTTTAAATAAACAGATCTTGTCTCAACTAGAGGCTAATCTAATTGACAGAATTAAGGAGATAATCATAACAGACACAGTATCTTTGGGGCTGTGTTGTTGCTTTTATCTTTTTTTCTATAAGCACTTGGAAGAAAACAGATCTTCTAACCATATAAACTTTGTGCTGCAGTTCAACCAGCACCAAGGTGCACCTTTCATGTACCACATTGTGTGTTTATTTCTAAATATTTGAAATTACATAACTTTATAGACAGTTATCACATCTGAAACATAGCTGGCAAAAGCTGATAGGAAACTACTGATAGAGAGGACATTTATCCCAGGCATTTTCATATACCCTGTATCCCTGTAAAGGTCAGTTTCCTATTGCTTTGAAAATGTAAATGTTGCTAGAGCATACAGGATATAAAACAGATGTTCATCAAATAGAGAATTGTATTCTGGTGCACAAGATACCTATCTTTTTTTTTTTTTTCCTTAGTACAAGCCTCATCAGTTATTGTAACATCCTGTTGCTGAAAATTAATAATTTGTGTTTGCCTTTATCAAATTTATCCTGAGGTTACATAGGACAATTAAGATGTACAAGAGGATTTTAGAAAAATTAAAGGAAGGCTGGAAAGCTTAAAAATTAAGCATACCTGCCTAATACCTCATACCATAGCTGTTGTAAGCAATTGTGCTTCCCTGCCCCACTGCTCTTCCTACTTATCTTTGTGAGCCAGCCAGACACAGAAACATTGAGAATCTTTTTCCAGTCTGTCTCTAAAATTTGTAAAAGGTCACTAAAATTACAAATCCTTACATTAAAGTAAATTATAACATTATTTAAATAATTGACTCATGATATATATCTTGAAAATTGGGTTTTTCCTTTAAGTCTTGTGAATCAGTCCTTTGTGACAGCTTGGGTGCACAAGTTGTCTCTGGTGAGGTTTTCTATAGGCTGGCTCTGGGACACTTCAGCTCAACTTCTGCTGAATGTAATGGGAATTTAATCACTAAATTCACAAGGCAGCAAATTTAGCTAGCTGTCCATGAACCCTTTAAACAATACTACTTAGGTTCTGAAACTAGAAAGAGTATTAATGGTGCTCCTGAAGCTGCAGTTGTTTTGTAACAAATATTAAATAGTTTCAGCTTGTTCCCTGGCATAATAGCATACACCGCTGGTGCCACAACCTAGAAGTGGAAAGTACTGGTTAGGCTGAATGAAAGCAACTGATCCTTCATTGAGCCATCCCAAAGCAAATAAATTCACCATTCCTGTGACCAAACCTGCAAGAAGGGAGTCAAGCAGTGTCCACCAGTTAGCAACCTATACCTGCTGATTTTGCTTCAAAACTACTGTCACAGTTCTCCCACTTCTCCTGAGTCACACCTGAACCATGACAAATTGCTGTTCCATCCAATTGCTTTGGATGTCTCAGCCAGGCTTCCTGGCTGGGCTGTGTAGCTGGGCCTCCTCCGGGACACGAAAAGTGGGGTTCTGCATCCCTCTCCCCTCAGCCCAGCACATGAACCAAACATCCCATGGGCACTGCAGTCCTCAGGACGTGCAGAAGCAGATCCATCATGTCTCTCCCAAGGCTGCACCTAATCTCTGAGGAGAAAACAAGCAACAGATGCAGGCCAATAAGTGGATTCATATATGCATCTGACCGTGAAACAAAACAAAGGTTGAAGAAAACTGGCTGTACATAATAGTACAGAAGAAAACAAGCTCCCTCCCTGCAGCTCCTCCTTGCACATCTGTTTCCTCCTGGAAATAAACCTGTTTTAAGCAAAACTGCAATGCTTTGTTTTAAACTGCTGCTGAAAAAAAAAAAAGTCTATGTTGATCAAAATGAGATAACGTCATGTCTGTATTCAATCAGGTGTTCCCACATCTGAAACTTAGTTAAACTTACAAGATCCTTTTGTATCTATAAAATATATAAAGCTTTATTTTCCATACTTTGACCCTTGCAATGTCCCTTTTGTGTAAGGCACACACAGTTTATCAGCATCATACAGCACATTAAAGAAATATTGGAAGTGGCACTAAGTGCTTCCTTTGGTCAAAAACGCACAAATTTATTAAACAGTTTGAAAGTGAGCACTGAGGCAATTTTCTAACATCTAGAGAAGAGTAAAAGAAACAAGCCAGTACATGAGCATTTATTTTATTTTAAAATCAAATTTTATTTGAAAACATTTTATTTTATTTTAAATTAATAATTTTTTTTCAAGATTCATAATAAACAACTATTTCTAAAGAGCAAATCTGCATTAAGTACTGAACACATATATTTGTTTCACACAAACTGCCAAATGTCATTTTCCATTATATGAGATGACTATATCAACTAACTGTACTGATATACCAGGTGCTGGCAAAAGAAAGTCGGCATTAAAGCTTTTAAACTCACAAAAATATATTTGAAATCTATAAAAACCTAAATTCATCAGACAATAAGCAAATAGATAGATGATGGAAGAACACATCCCATTGCATTTACAGTAACTGATGGTATACAAATGGAGAATAGAAATTTGAGTCACTTTTAAGTGACACATCATCATATTAAATCACATCATCGTATTTTGTAGGACTACAACAATAAACACAAACATACCTTAAACAGAAAAGCTGTTTTGTAGAATTTGTATTTGACAGGCTATAAGCTTTCTTTATTTATAGTTCTTTCTTCATTGGTAGGTGAACTCTANGAAAAAAAAAAAAAAAAAAAAAATTGTATTAACAATGTGATCTTATTTCCTAATAAAATGGCAATAAATATTATCCAAGGAAGGTTCAAGTGAAATAGTAGGAAAGCTTATTCAGGAACAATGGTGTTTGGCACCGAATTAGAGGTTATTTACCAGCTGAAGGAAAGAAGATTCTCCCTTCCCAAGTACAATGCTCAGACTACAGCAGCAATATGCACCAAGCCAAAGGGTCTTTGAGACCCTCAAACTGCTGCCATCCTATGCCAAAACATCTGCATGGCACTGTTGCAGAAAATACTAGGACCTGGGCACTTTACAGCCCTAGTCTTGGTGGGCTCAAGTGAAATTAGTCCTACTGAAAGGAGACACCTATTGCCTATGATAGGCACACAGCCTCCCAGCCTTTAAGTCAGGTGGGTCACCTGGGTCATTCAGGACTGTCAGCATCACTTTCTTCTGTTGCATAAATGTCCTACAGGTACATTAACCTCTTTTAATTCAGGTTGCCTTACAAGGTTTCTAGAGCACTGCCAGACCATTGTGTAATTTAAACACAAACTGCTCTGCCAGTGCGAAGTGGAAATTTGGGTAAATGGAAGGAAGGGATTTCTTATGTACCTTGGGGCTCCCTTCTACACAAATTTGAAGATTTATCCTACAGCAAAGAAATGCTGGAAGCATCTGCTGTCTGGCCAGTACCACTGAGGCAAGGATTTCTGGCTTTTATCACTTTCACTGGTAGGCGAAAGGTGTTAATTCACATTTTCCCCCACTGCTGTGGGAACTTTGTAAGAGAAAGTTAAAAAAACACTTCTCAAAATAATTCAGATAGTGTTAATCAAGTCTCAGCTTGCAGACTATGTAGATGACTTCTCAGAGCCTCTTCTTCTGGGTTTATCTTCTGTAACCTGTAATTGTGTCAGGCTGTTGCCTTACAGATTCAGATTGGTGCTGCCCAAGCCCTCACATCTTCCCATGCTTTTTTTAATGTCCCATCTTTTTAATGGAAACAGAGTCCATAACCTAGTGACAGAAACTGGATTCAGCTGAAATCTGCAAAACCACAGAGAGATCTTGGAATAACGCATTCCAAAAAAGCCACTCAATAATTTATCAGGAGGAATCAACCAATAATAGCCACCTCCCTGATTCAGATAAATATAAAAAGACATAACTTCACAGACTGCATCAAATCAGATTTCACAGGATTAGTCAGGGCTGTTCTTCAGAAGCAATGCTGATGTCCCTCTGGACATATTATTTATCACGATATATTACAGCTGATTCATGGGTACTGAATTCAAATAACTACACTGATGTTAAGGATGTTGCAAAGCTAATAATGATAGTTATAAACACTAGCTTACCATTACTGCCCTGCAAGCAAGTAATTCTTTTCAGGAGGGTGAGAAAACTATTAAAAAGTAGCAAAATGTGACTCATTCTGTCAGCTAGTATAAACAGTATAGGCGAATCAGACTTTGCCAGCATCTCTCCTGGTTTAAATATCTCTGAATGGCAGTTCTCTTCCCCTCCAAGTTACAAGGGTGTACTGCTGCCTGTTCCTTAGTTACTTATAAGAGAAACTTAGTTACCTGTAAGAGAAACTATCTGTGATTTTGTTCATGATAATATGAACAGTATAGTATGAACAGATAGTATGGTGGTATTTTACTATTTCATAGCAGAGGAACCAAGCATGAAAGCTGTTTCACTGCTAAAAAAAAAAAAAAAAAAAAAAAAAAACACAAAGCCAATCAAACCACCAAAAAAACCCACACCTGACTCATCTACTCGGGATTTAGCCAAAGAAACAGTAAAGAGGACTAAGTCCCTCAGATAATATTCAGAACAAGTTTTCATGTACAGTCTGGTCTGACTCTATTACAATTAAAAGGCATAAAAACTGCCTTTTTAAGTGGGCAGAAGTGGATTAAGGCAAAGGTAGATGATCTGAAAGGTCCCTTCCTATTTTTGATGATGTTTAGAAAATATGCAGATGGTGCTCAACAGTCCCAAACTGCCTGACCTGCCCTTCCTATCCTGTGTCATATGCTGTGGTCCATACTGTTCTTCTCACTGGGAAGCATCCCTCAAAATACTTGTCTTTTCTGGATTAGCTTGCACTTTCGGGCAAAATGGAAACCCACGACCACCCAGCTCTGGACAGTATAAGCCTGCATGAATGAAAAAAAGAAAAAAGGAAAAAAAAAAAAAAGTGAGTCCAGGATAATAAATACCTATATGAATGTGCCTGAAACAATAATTTCCATCTGAAAACTGACCAATATTTTCTGGAGTAACAAGGATACAAATAAGGGTGAACCCCTGGAGGACTGTCTTTTGCCTTAAAACCTCATCAAAGCCTAAAGTTGCTACATTCCTGCACAGAATTCTGCTAAATTTGGAGTTCATAACACCTATTAAGTTGCTTAAAACCTTGTAAATGAACCACAGAAATAGTAAAAAAATAGCACATATAGTTTTCATAGTGTCACACGATCCTTAGCTGGAAATCAGCCCCATGTTGTCCTACGCCATCCAGAGATCATAGAAAGATAGATTTCCTATTTTAAAAGGGCTTTGTCCGTTCTTACAGAATCAAATAATAGGCAGACAGGTGGAGAAGAAATGATGGCAGATGATAACAATCTGTAGTAAAATGTGTGAAATTAAATTTAAATTAATTTCAGTATATTCATTTTAGGTAAGAAATAATTATTTCCAGTGGTTAAAAAATTCTTCCATGTTTCTGACACAATGGTTATTAAATCTTTTCAGAAATAGTCAGTAGACTTTTAAAGCTATTAAGAGGCCTTTACCTTAGGAAGTATATTCAGTCTGAAATAGAACCTGTAAATGGATTTTTCTTATCATCCGTGAAGAAGTGTAAACTTAATCTAGTTGCTGGTTCTTTATCTCAATTTCCTTTTAATTGACATCCTGCTTAAACTAATGAAAAACCACCCTCTCTAAAGTCACTGCCATTAGTACCTTATTCTGGCCTTGTCAGGAATGACTGACAGAGGGGTGAAGCTTAAACACTGATAGCCAGAAATCTTTCTGTTAATCCAAAGTCAGTAAAATCTTCAGACTCTTCAGACTGAACATATAGCTATTATTCTTTTTAACTAACTTCAAGAGGATTTGGAATGGGAGATAACACAATTCAATTCAACACAGTTCAACTCTTAAAACTCCACTTAAAAAGCTCCACTGGGTTATTAAATATTGTGATTTATGCCAGAAAATGCTTTCAAAGAAAGATCAGGGAAAAAACTAAGAAAGTTCTATATTTGAAACATAATCTCTCCTACCTTCCTGTAATTCAAGTTGCCAATTCTCTTTGAATACAGCTGTTAGTCGGAACCCAGATACAACAGATAAAACTTTGACTGAGAGAAAGTGAGGACTGACCAAGCAAGCCCAACTCTCACTTCTCCTGACCTATGGCAGATATACATTTGCTGAACAGAAATGCAACTTGACAACGCAGAGCATTATATCTGTCAGAAGCACAATAATCAGTTTACCCTACCATGTCATTACTCTACTAGACCACTGGGTTGGAGGACAATTTTCCAGTGAAACAGCTGGAGCAGAAGAGTAATCCCTTCTAATGACATCAAAGGGGTTTTGAGTTCTTGGACAAAATATTTCTCATTTTCAAAACTTTGGGGCAATAAGTACAAAATACTTGGTTTAATTCTTTATATTAAGATTTCAATTTTGGGAGAAAAAGAAAAACATTTTGTGTTTTAATATACACATACTCTAATCAACTCTATTCATCATTTAACTGAGTGAGTTCAACACTTTTAATAAGTTAAATAGTGGTTGAGCAGAACATTAGCATTTTTATTTTCTTGAAAGTCCTATGAATGTTTACATGCATTTACATTTTATGTATGAATATTTTACTTTTCAAACCATCTTAGCAATTTTTTGTAATCATTTGAGCCACAACTATCAATGTACTTCTTGGAAACGAGGGCTGTAATTCATTCTTGTCAGAAACAGATGGCTGAGAAAATGAAAGCAACAACAGCAGTGAAAGACAAGGCCGCCTGGGTCCATCAAGCTGATGAGAAAAGCCTGTGAAGTTAATGCCAGTAGTATCGGGAGCCAACACAAGTAGGCTTTCACATCAAGAGCTAGGAATCAGTCAATAATAAATGGGGGGAAAAAAAGAAAACAAACCCTAGGAAGTTGTAGGGGGAGCAGTTCTGGGAATTTCAGAGATGGTCAGCACCGTGAAATGTCCCAACTTTGGCCTGAATTGGCTTGGCTGACCCTCAAGTAGCCCAGACCCCGGAGGTAGGAGAGAGAGCCTGGAATAAGAGTGACTCTCTCAATCGCGGAGAATCGGTTAGAGATCATTTAAGCAAACTTGACACAAATCTGTGGACCCTGATGGAATGCACTGGTGAGTGTTGAGGGAACTGGCAGATGTTGTTGTTAAGCTGTTCTCTGTCATCCTTGAAAAGTCATGAAGAACGGGAGAGCTGCCTGAGGACTGGAGGAAAGCTAGTGTCACACCTGTCTTCAAAAAAGGCAAGAAGGAGGATCCAGGAAACTACAGGTCAGTCAGCCTCATGTCCATACTTGGAAGGGTGATGGAACCAGATCATCCTGGATGTCATCTCTAAGGTTGTAAAAGAAAACAGACCATCAGAAATTGTCAGCATGGATTCACCAAGGGGAAATTATGCTTGACCAATCTGATAGCTTTCTATGATAGGATGACTGGCTGAGTGAAGAAAACAAGCTAGAATTTGCAATGGATGCAGGTAATAATAATACCTCTTTTTTTCCCTGCCTGAGGTCCTATTGTCCTATTCGCATCTCTCTGCATGTGCTTTTGGAGCTGAGAATGAAGCACAGCTGGACTAGCAGCACTGTTTAGTGGTGGTCCAGGCTTTAGTTCTCCCAGAGCTACTGTGCAGCAAAGTTTCTCCCTCTTCAACCAACTTCAACCTCACCAGCTGTGGCTTTACACTCTTTCTGGTTTATTGTGATTTAATGACCTCTCCAGACCTACAGGTACCTCCTGCAATACGGAAGTGAATGCTAGGTGAAAGCAAGCCATTAATAATGCAGCAATTTTTAAAATTGCTCTGCTTTAACCATGATCATGCCTCACGCATGGAGCTGGCATACCACTGGAAACAAGTGTTATTTTCTACGATGTTCCACACTAAAAGCAGAACAGTAAAGGTCTCAGTGATTCCTCTAAAGACCATTAACAGTATCAGGTACTTTCATAGTACCTGATAGTACAAGTCTTTTACACTTCTCCTTGATTACATCTGTGGATGACCCTTGAAGGCAGATATCATGATGTACAAAGATCCAATCCATGCATCTTCTCATCAGCCTTTCTGAGAAAGAAAAAGCCACAAGTATAAATAGCATAGATTGTTATATACAATTAAGCTACCGAGCTGACCTAAATAATTATACACAGAGGTTGAAACAAAGGTATTTGGCTGAAAAAACCCTTTGGAGTTTGACACTTTGTCTTTTTACTTTTCTATAAAATCACATGAATCCACAGAGGAATCAGCCCTTGTTACTGCTATTATTTCTGCTTACAGATATAACTGGACTGATGCTGATGGGCATACATGTATAGCAACCTATGAAGACTTGAGTCCTTGTGCTGTACTTAGCAAAATTGATAAGGATCCCCGTATTTCACATGCAGATGATAACCCTGTGAGACTTAAAGGTATAGTGCTGTTGAAAGATGTGGGGGTACAACCATAAACCACAATATTTATTATAGTGAAACAAAAGCTTTGTTCAAATAGAATTGCTACTCATAGGTTGCAGTAGCAGTTATCTGCAACTGCAGCCACTTTGAGCTTTTGGGTTTTATTTAAAAAGCTTAATTGGAATTTTTATTACTCCCAATTAAGCTTTTTAATTAAAAAGAAAGTTGAAAGAGGCTGGAGGCAAGCATTGCTGAAACTCATATCTGCAGAGGCTCTGAGGGGGAAAAAAAGGGAGTTTTGTAAAATTGCAACTGTCAGCCAGCTGCAGCTTTCAGTAATGTTTACTGCTGATCCCATTTACCTTGCCAGTGGCACACTGCAAATGCAGATACACACATTTAATTGGAAAAACAGGCTTTCAGCTTTAAATAGCACTATAAGAATATGAATCCTGCCTCATTCCTGCAAAGGACATACCACATGAGTGAAAAATCCTACCAACACCCCCATCTCTGCTTTATTTATTCCATTAGCAATTTGAACTTGGTAGATATTTTCTTTTTCCAAGACCAGGGTAGACTCGCTACATAATGAATTTAATGACATTCCAGCAGAAATGGGATTACCTGCACAATTTTCTCCAGACCTCTACTTGTACAGACAGGACAGATAGATTGCATGATCATAAAACAGGGAGCCTTCTAGCCCTACATTATAGAACCCAATCAACATTTTTGGCCCAAAAATTATTTCAAATTTTTCCAGGAAAAAGTACTGGTTTAAAGAAGAAGTGAGAACTATTACGGAGAGATCTGCAACATTTAGCTGTCAAAGCAAGGACTGAAAAACCTTCAGATATCCAGACTACTGAAAATTTTTTTACATTATTAATATTTTGCACCAAATCTCAAAAATATCATATGATTCATTCTTGCATATTAACTTCTCCGCTCTTTGGAAGCAGATACTTCATATTTAGCGCTACTTGAGGTTTGTTCATATAGTAAGATAATATTCTGACAGAAATGTTGGATTAGCCCTTGGAATTTACTCTATTTTTTCTAGAGAATATCTGGTGAAAATATTTTCAAAATATGTTTCCCAGACATAAATCTCAACAGAACTGCTTCTTACCCCACCTTTGCCTTAAGTAAAAATCTTTTGTGAATTACTTTAGCAAATAGATATATTTTGTGTAAGGTTTAGAGGACAAAATTGAAGAAGGGAATGAAAATTAGATTGTATGCTTTTTTTTTTTTTTTTTCTTTTTAATACATAGTTAAAGAGTGAAAAATGAAGGGATTATCCAACCTGCAAGCTGGAACAATTTTCTCATGAGAAAGAGACATTTAGTCCCACAGGAAATTAAGGAATTAAGTGAGGTTGATTTTCTTCTTATTATTGTAGGTAAAATATGTTTTGAGCAAAGACTAGACGGTGAAGGGTGTGGGTAAACATTTAGGCATGTTCGCTTCCTTAGGTACAGTCCAGACAGTATTTTGATATTTTTCATAGAAATTATAAATTTTGCTGTGTGACTCTTGAAACAGGTAATAGAATCATCTGAGTACATAAATCTAAGAACATTTATGTCTTCTATGTTCTTTATCTTTGCATCTCTTCAATATTTAATTCTGAATATTTGCCCGTTTGTTTGTACATCAAGGTCATTATCAAACATTTTACTAAATTAAAGAAAATATGCTTCACAAGTATTAGCTGTTTGAGGACCCGAGTTTAAATTATAATGTTTCCATTTTAACAGTCTTAGGACTGATCTTATTTAAGTCAGAGCACAATGATGTAAAATCCCATACAACACAGTTAGACATAAAAAGCTTTGTGCTGAAAATATACTGCATTATTTTTTTCTCTATCACTTTTTATGCCAAAATGTCTGTGGACTGACAACAGAAAAGGTTTCTTCTAGCTGGTAAACAGTGATGCTAGAAAGGGCACAACTGGCACTTCTCACACTGTGAATTGTAGAATGATGGTGAATTTTGCAAGCAGCTCACCCCAAGATCCCCCAAGAAGCCATAGGAGAAACCAGCCACCTTTAAGCATCGTTCTCCTTTGCTTTCTTGCTCACACAAATAAAATCCAAACGCAAGAAAAGAGGGGAACTTTGGCTCCACCTCCCAAGCAGAAAATAGTATAGCTGATCTATAGGGTGAGACCCATAGAGGAAAGGAGCTCTGCTACTGGTCAACACTAGGCACAGACATCTATGCTGTGTTTGATCCTGGAGTTGTACAGTTGTAATACTGACTATAATTCAGGAGAGACTATGATATTGCAATATGCACTAAATGCTTAATAGTAGCCATTCTAGACTACATAAAGATACTAGTCATTTTATAGGTTCTATTCTCTTGAAAAAGAGGCCAACACAAAACCTTGTCCCTACATTTTCAGTGCTTCATTAGCATGGTTTTCTTTAAAAAAATACTGCTGGGAATATTGTAAATACATTTACTCTGATTCATCGGTGAGCCCTGACGTATTTTTTCATGTTTATGGACACGATTTTATGTATTTGTTCATGAATATGTCTCTTAGATACAGGCTGGTAACATTTTTGTATGAATCATTAAATATTTTTAGCGGGGATTACAATGAGTTTATTTGTTTCCATACAGAAATGAGGTTACTTTGTTTGTTTTGCAAAATGTTACTTTTATTTACTAAGGATCTGCTGGGGCAATACTGATAAAATGGGGGAAAAGGTTTCAAAGTCAATTTCATTTGTTTTAAATGTGCTGTGTCATCTGGTATACACCAGCAAATGTTTTAGCAAGTGAGAAACCAAGGGAAATAAATCAGACATAAATCTAAATCACTGGCTTTATTGTAAGGAGAATTCCATTATTTTCTCTGAGAAACTCAGTAGAATTTCTCCTTTAAGAAGTTAGCCCTCCTGGAAGGTGTGATACTAGCTGTGGGAGTGATACCTGCACAGATTCAGCACCATTCAGGACTGTCTGGAGGGATGTTCACCTCTCCTCCAACCAAACAAGCTTGGCTCCAGCCTAAATATATAACTTTGGATAACATTTATGATGTCCTCAATACAGTAGAGGGCAGAAGAAAGGAGAAAAAACTCACCTTATTTAAACAATTCTACACTTTTCCTTTGGTCTTATCCAGCTATAAATGTCTGCCTTGTCTAATCTTTCAATCAGTCAATCTCAGTCAGGGAAGTCAGGGCACTTAAGAGCTGCTGTGGTTCCAAGTAATTACCTGAACAAAAGATCGTCGGGGATTGGGCTAAATATTGGCTCATCTGTATTCAGTAGCTTTTTCAGATCATGAAAGAAGAAACCTAGAAAGTACAAGGGAGGAAGCACAAAAAAATGAGAAAAATGAAAAGGGAAAAAATATATTGTGAATGTACACCATAAGAATAAAAAGGTAGAGATGTATATTTGTTGTTTGATCAAGGCAAAGATTTCTGTGCAAATACAGACACTGCAGGAGAAAAATAATTAAGAAGGCTCCTCTGCTTCAGCATTTAATTTCATCTGAAAATAAGAAATAAGGATGCAATGGAAATTTTAACTACCAATAATCTCAGTAACACCCATTGGGACTATCTGAAGCCCAGAGTTAGCTGCTATTTCAAATCATGATGGAAACTTAATCTTTGGTCTCTCACAAAACTCTCCTGATCAACAAGCCATTTAATAAACTGTGGAGCTTCTTTTTTCTTTCCCCTAACCACTTTGAAAAGTCTCAGATTCACCCTGATGTGAGGTGGAAAATATTATAAGATAGAATCAGAAAATTTTGTCTGATAAAAAAATTGTTTGCTACCCAGCTCTATTTGAAGCTGAATCATGAGGCAAACTTTGCATTTACACATATCAAGTTTAGTGCTCCACTCAGACAAACTCCAATGGGTAGTGATCTTGTTTTAAATGTTTCGGTAGGGACTGGAAAGACAATGATTTTTAACAATATTTTCAGATGGAAACACTTTCACTTTATGATATTGGTAAGAGCAACTCCATATAGCAATGAACTTCCTTAGGGAGATATTTTAATCAGGGATTCATAAAATTCACCATTAAATCACCTAACCTAAAAACTTACATAAATGATAGAAGATGTCCCAATTATACTAAGCTTTGGCTTCACCTTTTTACTGCATTTTTCTTTGGCTTCACCTTTTTACTGCATTTTTCTTTGGTTTGAATCACTTTTTGTTACTTTCAGAACTACAGTCCTGGTTCCTAATATTTTTTTAGCTGTCTTGTAGTTGGCAGTAGTTGGAAGCCTTGATTGCATCCTCAGCCTATAGCCAACTATTGATTGAAGACGGAGTCAGAACTCATACTCCTTTACTAGCTAGCAGGTGGTCTTCCCAGAATGTCTCTGAAGACACAACCATATCAATGTTGGTTACCAGCTTTGTGAACTTAGCCATGTAACATCTTTGCTAAAGCTAACCTTGTACTAAAAAGCAAGATCTCTTGCAACTTCCACTAAGTTTCAGTCTGGCTTTCTGTTCTGGAGATTAAGACCTTCAGGTATCTTAAAATATGATGCCAAACTCTGCCTCACTTAGTCTTGTAACGCACCGATGATGCTGTCTAAAAAGGTTATAACTCTATGGAAGCTCAAATGTCCAAAAAGGCAGTTCAGTTCCTCAGAAGCAAGGCATTGTTTAAGGTTCCTTCCTAATTTTTAATCTTCCTGATATTTAAGGTCCCTTCCAACTCTAACCATTCTATGATTCTACCTTATGATTCCCTGATTCTGCAAAACAGGAAATGATCAACCCAGTAAGCAATATAAAACTGGTCTGCAGTTGGAATGACTATCAAAGCAGCAGTAGTATCAGTTGTGCATTCCTGGGATTTATGACACACATTTTTACATATACGTGCACAATATGGAAAGAGGTCAAAATTCTTTAAGGTAGTCAAAGCCAGGATCCTAGTAATAAAAAAATATTAATTTAAAATTGTAATAAATAGGAGCCATAAGAAAAGGAAGAGCTATGATGGTGACCCACACCCCCTCTCACAGTATATCATATAGACTAAAGCAGAAAGGATGTCAGCAGGTTTGTGAAAATTCTGATGACAATCTTGGGAGAAATAGGAACTGGATGAGGCTGAGCCTGGGCAGATCCTATTAATAGCTGTGAAACAGGAAATTTCCTAGAAATCACCTGTGATACTCAGGAAAGCATCATGCTAAAGACCTTTCTTTTGCTGACTATACTTTATATATCTTTAACTATAGCAATGTGTAACTTAGTTGGAAATTCTCAAAAACCTTCATATATTTCTTAAAAATATTTAGACCTAAGTGTTATTAGAGCCATTATCTCTGTCTGTGGAGCCTGGAGATTGTATTAGATTGTATTATTTCAATGCCCAGACCAAGAGATTTTCAGTCTTAATTGCCAGGAGAAATCGCTGCCCATAACACTAGCATGGTCAGTGGTTCCCACACATTTTTGAAAACATGAGGTGAGGGGGAGGGTCTACACTCCTCTAATGTTTTGGTTAAAGTATGTGTGTCTATAAAATGAATAAATACTTGCTGAAAGCTAAAAAGATTTCTGTTGGCTGTGGAGTTACTTTGATACTATTCTGAAAATCTCTTTAATTGAGGAAGCCACAAATTGACCAGAGCATACTTCAACTCTCAGCTGACATGTATGCCAATTAGCATAGAGGGTGTTTAGTTATCTCTTTATAATATTCTGACACTTTCTAATGCAGTTTAAGATTCTTGTCTTCACAGTAATATGTACATTACTTATCTTGCCTTCCTTTTAATTCCTCCCCAAAACTAAGGCTATGAAGTGTTTATGCAGATCCACTGATACCTTCAGTTTGGGTTTGCATTTCAAAAACAATCCTGATTTACTAGGAAGCGATACAGGACATGAAGTAGAAAAATCATTCTTCTTGTTATAGCAGGTGCATATTACAAGAAGCAGGACAAATGTAGGACAGACTACTGCAGTACCTTAATTATAGCAAAACAGAGAGGGGCCTGTATTCTGAACAACAGATAGAATAGGCACTGCAGGCACATGATGTGTTATGTTCAGTGCTGTGAACAAATTAGAGTATTGAGCATTTGGAGGGTTTTAGCACAGACTGTGATTGTAAAGGAAGGAGAACCTCCAAAATGAGAAAAGTGAGACCAAAAAAAAGTACCACCTTTCTCTTGATTTTTCCTGTAAAAATTAAGATATTATAGTTTCCTTACAGTCAGTCACCAAAATCATTGCAAATGTAAGCATTGCCCTCTACCCCTACGCAAGCCCAGGGAATTACAGATATATACCATTTGTGGCACATTCCAGTGTAAAAATATGTCAGTCAGAAATCTGTAGCTTTAAAGGACTGTTCTAGATTCAGCCCTGCTGGCTCAGTGGTTTGCAAATAATTTGAATAGTTCCTCCAGATAGCAGATAGTAGAAATACTCCATTAGAAGAGCTCCAAATATAGCTTAATTCAGCAAGAGGAATGAGAAAAGTAAACAAAAAGTTCAAAAGCAATTTGCTTTCATAGACAAATTAATATTTAATGCTAATAATATTAATAATAATAAGACCACGAAGAAGAATAGCAACACAACTGAATGGGAAACGGATGGGAAAAAAGGATGCTGAAATTGCTCTTTTGGGCTATTGTGCTCTAATGGATGTCAATAGAGAAACACAATCTGCTTTGCATCACCATGATTGCTGAGTGTGTCACTACACCTAGATACTATCAGTCTGGTGCCACATTATATTATTTGTGGTTTTGACCAGAGCTCTAATCAAAGGGATCTCCCTTTGAGTTTCCCAACTCTTTCTTGTCTTTGCACATCATTATCGCATGCTTGAGTGCCTCTCAAGGATGAGTAATAGCTCTTTGCAATGCAAGAACATCCTCATTCAATGTCTTGCCCCAGGGCAAAGACCCATGAAACTCAGGGTTCAACTGAGCTGCTCATCTTTACACTCCTCTTTTTCCAATGGTAAAACTGCAAGATGGTGTGTCCAGCAATGCCAGGGAATCCTAGGTAGATCACAGCTGCAGAAATAGGTCACAGAATCAGTGCTATACAATAATAAATCACCAGAGTTACAGTTCTCAGGTAGAACTTTGCTGTTGTAGAATCAGCGATCTGAAATGGAATGAACTTTGCTGAAAGCCCTTCCTCAACACTACCATGAATGTTCTTCATGTTCATCAGATTAATAAATTAAGACAAGAGAGCAGAAGAACCCACGTCTGAGAAGGACACCATTAATACATTTTGATGTATAAAAATATGTGATAAAATGCAGTGCATGTGATAAAAATATAGTGCATGACAAAAAGCAATTTTGTTAAATTCTTTATAGACTACTTATAATTAATTTGAACATCTTTCCAGTACTCTAAAACAAATATGAAAAATACATAGTTTAGTCAATTCTTTAATCCCTTCATATGATCTTTAAAAAAAAATCTTAAAGCAATGTGGCAATGAAAGCTGCCAGTGGCTCAAATAAGTGACATTTTACAAAAGTAAAAGGCAATAAACAAGGCTTTGTACAAAGATATAAAGGGAAAGACATAATGATACAAACCCCATTTATTTTGAAGATTGCCTCAAATTCTGGGGTTCACCATGCAAAGTAAAAGTATCACATAAAACTATTCAAAATTATTCACTAATTTACATTGCAGCCTGATTTAGATACTTTAAAGGCAAAAATGAAAATAATGGGTGTACACACCTTTGGAGGAAAATAAAAATCAATAAATCAGAAATGTTGTCACTACATTAAAAAGCATTTGAACCTTCTACTCATACCTGCAAAATTTAAATCACACTCGTGGCTTTCCACTCAGACATGCAAATTACAGCATTTATAGTAGAAAACCTGCCTTATCTGCATTTGTTTCACTTCGGAAATAGTAAATTTTCACATGTAGTCTTTTTATTTGTGTACACAAATGGTGTTGCACAAGGCATCATTTCAGAGACTGCATTACAAGATCCATGCCTATCCCTTACCATAGTGCATACTCACTACCGTTTCTGCCTTACTAAGGTTTCCAAGATTCACAGATACACAAAATAAGCACAACGCAACACAAGGTGCAATAAATCCAACTGTTTTCTGATTTCCTTAAGCACTGAAGAAGTCTTAAAGAAGATCAAGGACTTCAAATACAAATACAGCAACCTGCTTCACTGGAAATATTTCTAATCAAATGAAACATGAACAGAGTAAAATTACATGAAGATAATGAAATCTATTCTCAAGATTGTTGGATTTCAGTGAGTGGTCTGCTACAGCTTCTCTTTTGTAAATGTCACTATTAGATGCAAAAGTAGCTCAATTGGGAAAAAACAATATTTTCTGTGAGAAAATAAATGACAGTGACTGTTTAAAGCTGAAGATACTCATATTTTACAAAGAAAGTGCTTTGCAGAATACTGTACTGAAAATGTAATTGTCCCAAAGCAATGGCAAAGGGAACATGTGAATATGAAATACGGTGGCAACAAGACTGGAAAATGTGGTCAGTGTTTGAGTTTGTAGTGAAACAGCTGGAATGATCTGGCAGCAAAGCACCCCACCAGAACCATCTGGAAGGTTGCCACAAAGAAAGAAACCCTCTGGTGCAGCTACAGAAACACCATAGTATATATAGAACAAAGGGAGAAAAGATGACAAATTGAAAAAGGGAGAGAATAGGATCATCAATGCCCATTCCCAACCGAGCACTGAGAGCAAACTGCAAACAAACAGTGATCCCGACAATAATCCCAGTACTTTTTTCTCCAAGGACTTAGATTTATTCCTGACACTAGCAAAAGCAGCCGGCTGCACCAATCATAAGCACAAGACAGCATTCTGACACACATTTGTGAAGTAAGCCAATTTTAACTTGGAGCTTCCTTCACGTCCCCCACCGAGTCATCTCCTTGCTGTACATTGCCACCTTCAGGACAGCCAGCCACAGCCAACGGCGCTGCCACTTCTCTGGAAAAAAAAAGGCTCAAAATACTGCTCTCCTTACAGCTTTTAACAACCGTTTGTTTTCATGAAACAGTTAAAATCAAGAAGCCAAGTGCACATATGTTTCTGTGACCATAAACGTGTATATATGTTACCAAGAAGAGTCATCACTGTTACCTCCTGGTCTAAAGAGCCACAGAGGGTGAATGTTTAAGGTCAATATAACTTCCCTGTCTGTGACACTGCTGTAGCCGGTAAGTCCCAGGCAAAGCAAGGTAATTGAAACATTTTAGAAATTAAAAATCTCATTTAATGACTGTGAAAGGGGAGGAAGGAAGATGAGGTATTTGTATTTAAAGATGGACACAGGAAATGCAGGATTTAAAGGACATACTATATTAGTTGGATTTCAAAAGTCTCATTCCCCATGATGATTTAACTAATTCTGCCAATTAGCTTCATATCACCTGGAAGCACCAGATACCTTTTCATTGCTTGCTTAAGACAACAGAAACGAGAATCAGCAAATACAAACATGTACCTCATGATATATCATGGGGAATCCTCACCCTATTGATCACCAAGGCAAAGCTTTCATTGACCCATATGACTATCCTTCTATATCCACAGTCTGGATATAATGAGGATGTGAGTTTATTTTTTTTTACTGCTTGAGGCTTTGTAAATGTCAAGGGCAAAAATGAATCTTGCAGAAAGCAATTCAAATGGTTTCATGCAGCACACACGGTGAGGGCACTACCTTCTGAGGCCTTGTTACATAAAACCAGCAGCAGTTTCTTTGTTACAGGGAGGAACTATCTACACACATTCCCCAGCGAATTGTTCCTTTCAGCTGACTATTGTTAACTACTGGAAACAGAAGGCAGTTTAATACAATCCATTCAAACAATGAGGAAGTTAAGCTTCAAGTAGTGGACATGAGACAGTCTCAGCTGACTTGAGTAAGTCATGAGCACTGTATGATGTCCTGGTTTGAGGTAAAACAGAACCAATTTTCTATTCAGTAATTTTACTTTGCAACTAAGCCTCTTCTAACTAACCAATTCTCTGAAATTAATGGCATGTTGTCCAGACACTGTTTGCTGCCAGAGTAATAAGACATGTTTGTTTCTAATTTACAGCAAGGGATGGTATGCAGAGAGGCTCTGCTTTATACTTTGAATCGTGGAATCGTTAGAGTTGGAAGGGACCTTAAAAGTCATTGAGTTCCAACCCCCCTGCCATGGGCAGGGACACCTCCCACTAGACCAGGTTGCTCAAAGCTCCATCCAGCCTGGCCTTGAACACCTCCAGGGATGGGGCATCCACAACTTCTCTGGGCAAGCTGTTCCAGTGTCTCACCAGTAAAGAAGTTCTTTCTAGTATCTTATCTAAATCTCCCTCTTTCAATTTAAAACCTTTACCCCTTGCCCTATTGCTATGGTTCTTGACAAAGAGTCCCTCTCCTGTAGGCTCCCTTCAGATACTGGAAGGCTGCTAGAAGGTCTCCCTGGAGCCTTCTCTTCTCCAGGTTGAATAACCCCAACTCTCTCAGCCTGTCGTCATAGGAGAGACACTCCAGCCCTCTGATCATCTTCATGGCCCTCCGCTGGACTCATTCCAACAGGTCCATGTCCTTCCTGTGTTGAGGACTCCAAAACTGAACACAGTACCCAGATGGACTCTCATGAGAACAGAGTAGAGGGGCAGAATCACCTCCTTTTGATACAGCCCAGGATGTGGTTGGCTTTCTGGGCTGCCAGTGTACACTGCCAGCTCATGCTGAGCTTCTCATCCATCATCACTCCCAAGTCCTTCTTCTCAGGGCTGCTCTCCAGCCATTCTCCACCCAGCCTGTATTTGTGCTTGGGGTTGCCACGACCCAGGTGCAGAACCCTGCATTTGGCTTGGTTGAACATCATGAGGTTTGCACTAACCCACCTCTCAAGCCTGTCCAGGTTCCTCTCATTGACATCCCTTCCCTCCAGCACGTCAACCATGCCACCGAGCTTGGTGTCATCGGCAAACTTGCTGTGGGTGCATTCTGTCCCACTGTCCATGCCTCCAACAAAGATGTTAAACTGCACTTACTTATTGCTTTAAGAAGACCCAAGGCCAGCTAACTTTGTTATGTACCAAGAAAAGCATAGTGGGGTTGTACTTTTGGGGAAAAGCAGACAGGACAGGTGACCCAAAACTGACCAATAGGGCATTCCATCCCATCTGCATCATCCTCAGTATAAATGCAGAAGGATCAAAGGGTCAGCCCTCTTTCTTCAATGGCCAGTGTCTAAGGATGACTCTGTCTGTTCATCTGTCTTTGGTCCCGACCCATTCATTCCTGAATCAAGATCTGGAATCCAGCTCCTCTCTGTCACTGAGTACTATCTGGGACTTTTCCAGTGCTTGCTAAGGATGTGATCATGGATCTTCATTTTGTATATACCGTATATATTTAACTATTTTCTTTTTATTATTTTATTAATATTTCATTAAAGTAGTTCATTTTTTTCCCTAAACTCATCAGATTCTTTCTCTTTCTTCCTCCTCTCCTTGGATAGACAAGTAGGGGAGAGCATCTGTCATTTGTTTCAGTGGCCAGCCCAAACCATGACCTGTGGTAAGGAATACCAACACCACCATCCTAGGGAGCACAGCACAGTTGGAGTTCGAGAAGGCAGTAGGGTCTGTCTGGAGGCAGAGCTGCCTGGTGTGTTCTGCTCATACAGCACCTTGCACAGTCTGGTCCTTTTTTTTATCATAGACTGGAGGTACCTCTCATCCACACCATCATCAACAGCAACTAGGGGGAAAAAATAGCAAAAGAGGACTGAGAAGTTATAAACTGCACTGTGCAACCACACAACTGTGTAAACAGCACTTGTGCAATGCTGATGCAAAAAAGGCAAATGTAAATCTGGGATGTACAGGTGTGGGGACAGTTCATCAGACATAGAGATGGCAGTTTAGGAAATTAAAGTTCGGCAGAAATCAACAAGTCTGATAAGCAATATATATGAAGAGAGAGTATAGAGCAATGGGACTGTCTCCATTTCAAACAGAGAAGAGGCAGAATGAGAGTGTGTGAAATATTGTTATAAACACGACAGTGATTGGTTTCTGTGCACCCTTTGTATACAAGAAATTGGCAACACTAGCAAAAAAGAAGTATTATGCAAGGTGTAGGGAAAATTTGTCTATAGTCCTGAAGCAGCTGGGGAAGTTAAGAAATCCTCGCTTTCAGAGGTTGTTAAGAACAGATGAAGTGTCAGCTCAAGAGATTCAATGATATCACGGATTTCTCTTGCTTATTTCTTATCAGTATCTCTTTAGTCATGTGCAGATTAAAAAACCATCACCATAATGCAACTATAAATGGAATACAGAAGAACAGATGTGCATTATTTCTTTTTCACATTTCATGAAGCCAAAGCTATTTCCACAACTTCCACTTTGACTCGCGATTCTTAACATCAAGAGACTAGTCACACTGGAATCAAGACAAATAATAAAGATCAACAGCAAGAAATACTCAACATTTTTTTAATAGGCAAACATACATGAAATCAACACATATATACTGTTAAGCATGTGTAATTTTTTTGCATCTGTATATTCCAAATCCAAGTAAATCAGTAATGTACTTTTATAAATTCTCAAGGACATCCAGAGACTGGATGCAATGTAATGCAATCACATAGCTAGAAATAGACCATTTTATAGAAAATGTATTTACTCACAAGATTAAACACTAGGGGCAACTGAAGGTACCAAAAATAGGAATTGCAACACATCACAATTCATTCTGAATTGTGTACAGCAGCCCACAGATGTCTTCTGCATTTTAGGCCTTAAATTTCACATGACTATGGAAAACAGATGTGCCCCATGTTTAAATCATGAAATCCAGAACTCTGTGCTATTTGGAAAGCTCAGACAGTGGGCTTCAGGCTACTGGAAAGGTACTAGGAGTTATCTGAATATGAACTACTATTTTATTATAAGACTTGTTACAATTAATGTCCCGATTAGGGACATTAATGGGGAAGGAACACTAAAAGCGGTGATTGAAGAAATAGGTAACGCTAGTAAAATTTTGCAAGTGATTTATGTAAGAAGTTTGTATCAAAAATACATACTTTGGACATTTTACTTTCTATGCAAATTTTGGGTTCTGATACATCTGCCCAGGTCAAGGCTCTGACTCAGGCTAGCCCTTTTTTCTTTGAAAGTAAGAATTGATTTTTACTGACTCAAACGTTCTGCAAGTCAGATCTACAATTTAAGCAAGTCATATAAATTGCCTGTAGAGACAATGAAAACAGAAAGGCATTTGCTGGTACCAGTTCATCTTACCTAAAATTACTACATTATGGTTAATTTTAATGTTATACCAAGATCATCTGTATCCTGGAGAGGCTTACTGGTCTGCTTAGGTTCTAGAAGCACCACAACGAGGAAGGTTCCTGTTCCAGCTCATCCCTGCTCCTACACAGAAAGTTGGTTGAAATACCAAAAATGTTGTGTTTGTTTTCCAGACCTGAGAAATAGTGTGGGACATTTAGACATCCTGATAGGCAATTGCTTTCCCTTCAGCCTCTCAATATTGCTTTGCTATAGAACTGGATATTCAGAAAACAGAAGATGCATTTCTGATTTACAAATCACCTGATGTGGTGATGCATATTTAAATACCTTAGTACCACTTGAGACACACTAGATTATCTGAAAAATCCCTTCAGAGCTGGTATACATTTCACAAGTCCTCCATGAGACCCATTCCCTTCTGGAGGCTGCCGGAGACATTCCCTCAGGTAGCTTATACAGCACTAGATGTTCGTGCACGAGCAAAAGAATCAAATCCAAGGACACTAAATTTGTACTTCAGCCCTCTCAACTTACCCACCAGTCTGAAATGTTCAAACCATAAGAGGACGTGCTGACATTAATAGCTCCATACCTTCTTGGAAAATCCTCTGGCAAAATAGGAACAGTCATGAAGAGGGGTGAGGAATGGTGGAGGCAAGTCAGCGTTGCTTGGCTCTGGGGACAGGCCATGCAGAATCTGTAGCTGTGGGAGGAAATACACAGTCTGAATAACAAAACACAACTTAACATGGACCTCCTCCTGTGAAGCCTCTTGAGGATAATAGTGTGATCACCTTTCGCTCATTATTATAAATAGGTTGTTACACAGCCCTGCCTGACTTCTCTAACCTCTACAGCAGTATTACTCTACCAGGAAAATAATAACCCAGTGGCAAATTATATAATTTCTACAAATAGTGTGAGAAATTGTGGATAACCAGAAAGGTTAATCCTTGTTTAATCTTCAGTTGCTGTGCTAGAGTGGTATAAATCTGACTGTAAATGGAGGGCAGGAGAGGAGAATGGAGCCCTAGCCTCCTACATACAATACATAGTTACCTGAAAGTTTGTGTCTTACTTTGCTTTAACACTATAATTTCTCATAAAATGCTTGTGAACTAACAATAATTGGAAAATAATTACTAAAAAGAATTACATTTATCTGCCATTTTTGGTATGTTTACTTTGGATGAAAGATTTTAGGGACAGAAAATAATACTGCAGCTGAAATGCACAAACCAGTCATTTTCAGTACAGGAAAAAGGTTTCTCAAGGAGTGACTAAAATATTAAAAAAAAGTATCTTCTATACATCTAAACACCCTTTAGATAACTCTGTCTGTAGTACTGAAGCACCCTATAAGGAAGTTGCTAAAACCAAGTATATATTATCTGCAGGGTATTTTTTGTCCCTCCCTGCTGCTAATATTATTCTTATGACACCAGAAACTGTATGATTTGACATTTCAAATGCATGGCACTGTGACAATGATATATGAGGAAACATTTACAGAGGCTGGCACAAGAAGCAAAATTAATACTGAAAAGCAAATTACTTGCTTGGGTTGGTTGCTATTTCTCAGCTTGCAGGGTAATAAGCAGTGTAACAGTTAAACTTGGGAACACAAATAATTGATAGTTTTCAAGAAATGACTGTAGGTATTTACAGTCTACCTGCTTAACTACCTGTTTTCTCCCAGCACAGATGTTATTCTGCTGCAGATATGTCTGGCTAAAATCGGGATAAAATGTGTTAAAAATAATCATATAGTATAAATTCATTATGTTTTTTACATAGAGAAATTGTCTGTAAGATTTTAAAGATAAAAGGTTGCAAAAATACAACTGAAGAAAAAAGCCCGTGGAGAATTTTCAAGAGAAATTCCAAACAATGGAAATGAATAGAGTTCCTTATCCAAAGTATCTGGTCTTATTCTGGATAATTTTAAAAACAATTTGAGAAAGGAAAATTAAGAAATATACTGAATTTTTCTTCTAGGCTCTCTACCTCCTTGGGTAGCACCTTCTCCTCATTCTGGACGCATCCTCACACTTCGTTTGCCTTCAGCTCAATCATCTTAAAAGAGTTTTCCTGAAGGTCAAGACGAAACAAAAGCATGTATCAGCATGAGGGGAAGAGGAATAATCTAAGTATGGGTGCCAAGAAGCAACCAGAAAGAAACCAATCGTTCCTTGTGTAGCAAAACAGAGGAAAAAAAAACAAAAAAAAGTATCATTCTTTAAATTCCAGCACATCAACCAATCATTTTGTTGTAATATAAATTGACAGAATAGATTATGCAAAAATTATGAAACCACCACTACAATATATTGCTGCCTCATATAAACACAGTTAAGACCTTGAAATGGTAGAATGTTATCAGCCAAGATCTTCCGAATGTAAGACCAAGTCTCAATATATCTCCATCTTTCCGGATTAAAAATTCCATTCCCTGTTCTTGGTGAACCTGCTTTGGCAGTGGGTTCAGATTAGATGATCTCTGAAGGTCCCTTCCAGAACCTTCCATCCTGTGATTCTGTGATTTGTTCAAAGGTGTCAGTGTGTTTACTTGGTTGTAAGAAGATTTGAGAAGGTTTTGTTCATGTATGACTCTGAATGCTGACTTTTCCAAGTGAAGGAGGTCAGAAACCAAGGACCACATACTCTGTTCCTATTTGGCTAGATCCCAAATTAACAAATTCCTGATGTTCATTTTCAGGGCCAATGATAATTTATATTACCCTTCATTATGTTAAGTTTTTCCTTAGTTAAAGAAAAATACAAAGACTGGGATAAACAATTTGTTTATCATTCTCTAGACACTCAGATCTACCATTAAATATCAAACTGGGCTTTATAATTTTGATAAAGAGAAAATAATCTTCCCTTAAATCAGGTCTTCTAATGTCCTATAGTAAGTTCTACAAGGTCTTAATTTATATTTTTACTAACCGTTAAAGAGCTCATTAACTATTAGCTCATTACATAATGACAATAATGTGATTTATTTCTGAAATGGAAACTAGAAGCAGTGTAAATCTCAGCCACAAATTCCTATTAAGCTTTAATCCTGGAAATGAAACCACATGAAGAAAAACTGGTTTTGGGTAAAGGAGTAGAAAGATAAAGTCAGTTTATATTCCAGAGAGGAACACAGCTACTTCACCTGGTCCTGTGTTGAAAGCCCATTTGTGAAGTCTCTACACAAAGTTTTTCCCTCCTGTAAAAGGAATGATCAATAAATATAAATTTGGTTTAGAAAAAATTCTCAGTCCATGTGCAACTTCTCACTAAGAGCTGTGTGTCCTCCAGGAACACTTTCAAAGTCAAGTGATCTCTCACCTATAAGTTGCATTTAGGACTGACACTGAAGGGATTTAAGTTGTCCATGAAGGCTAGCATCTCCAGTTAGGTCTGGCAGCATGAATGGCTCCAGTGAATTCCTGCGCAAGCCTGACAATCTGTCGGGACAGTATCTGTTCCTTACTAGGATGACTTCCACATCAGTCTATCAGCAGGTCAGCTTCCAGCTCAGAAGCTTGAGACTGATATGTCTTTTGAGATAATCAAGAGAAGTAGATGAAGTGATGCATTATTTATGTTTAATCTTGGCAGGTTGACGGTATTTGGCACTGAAAAATAGGAGTGTTGTGGGAAGAAAAAACAAGACTTGCTTTCTTTTGCTTTTAAAACCCTATGCTGTCTTGTTGGACCTCATCAGGAGTTATGATTCACTAGACCAAAAAGACTATCCTGAATAAATAAGATTAATAATAATGCATCTATCTGGACCAAACAGTGAGACTGAAACAATTACACTGTTTTACATTGTTATACAAGAAAACATTTATAAATGCTGTCACTTAATGTGTGCCAGTCCACACTGCAGTCCTGTCCAGAATCAAGTAGCACAGTGTTCAATCTGGCAGTCGTGTTGCTCAACAACAGAGTCAAACATAGCCATACACCACTGTGAACTATGTTGGAGAGTACAGAGAAGTGCTGGAAGTACTGAGGAGATTGAAAACGGAATCTTCTTGTGAGAAGGAGAGGATAGGTTTGGGAGAGTGCAAGAACATGGACTGAGATAATGTTTACTGCATGACATTGCATATCATAAAAAAAAATGTTAACTCAAATGTAAAGTTATGCTTTTGATTCAAAATTACCTGACCTGGTATAACTGAACAGCTTGTATTTTGCTGAGGGATAGATCATCTCATCATAATGGTCTCTTCTGAATACAGAAAGCAAAGCCAACAATTGGCAACAAAAGAAATTAGTACTGCTTACCTTGAAAGAATTCAGAAGTTGCCAGGAGAGAAGTAATGTCCTCCCATCCTAGCTCGGAAATAAGAAGACAAAACACTGTAGTTTCCAAGGTAATATTGAGGGCCTAATATTTTGCATGTCTTTTGCAATCAATCACTTCCTTAAAACAATGCAAAATAACTACATGAGTGAATATAGGCAAAACCATGCACTTGGAATCATAACAGTTAATAGCTTGCATCATAATCTGAAAGAATGACAAACTCTTTAACAGCAGACATGAAGTAAGACTGATTTGTTCAGCATAACTTGCTTGATGCTGTTAAAACCAAGCTGCATGATAAAAGAGATAGATTTATGTATTCTTCAGTACGAAAACAGTCCAAAAGTATTGGGGAAAAAAGCTATGTTCAGTCTTGCAGGAACATGATGCACCATCTGCCCCTTGTAGTCACTGAAGTCAGACACATTCATTACACACTATGCTGAGGAATATTAATTTTTCCCCTTTTGGTGAATAAGAACTGAATTACCCACATTACTGGGCCATCTCATTACACGTGGCAGTTGTTGCTCACTAAAATAATCTTAAAATGTTTACCTGTGAGGAATTTCAGACATAAATAGATGGAAGTTGCCTCTGCTAATAACAGAGATTTATATTCTATTTTGAGAGGAGTGTACACAAATTCTAAATGTTACCAGTCAATACCTCATGCAAATATACATGCTCGGTTAATGCTTGGGATTTAAGACTATTTCAACAGAGAGAAGCACTTAGCAATTTTCAGGGTCAGGGATAATGAAAATGTGAAAAGAGATCACTAGATGAGGAATTCTAATTGTCTGAATCTTCAAGACCCCATGTTCCATAAGAATGGATTTTAAATTGATTATCAAATTCACTATTTGAACAACAAATTTACTATTTTTAGGTAAAATTTAATTTCACTTTTTTTCTAGCTTCATGTTACTGTTACTAGCTTTCTTCTTTCAGTTAAATTGACTAGACAGTAGAAGAATGCAACCAGTAGGCTGAATTATTACCAGTCTACATTTGGATGTTGTTAGCTTGATAGTACCTATGTATTATTGTGTTCCTATTATAAAATCTACTTAAAATAAATATTAATCACTCAATTAAAATGTAGCGCTGCCATCACCAAACTGTATACTCCATTGTGTCACACCTGCTTATTAATGCACCCTGAGAATAAACCAATTTCCACTGCATGGGTGTTATAAAACTGCACAGAAGAGTCCTCCAAGCTCATTCATTTATTTTATTTACTGCTTCAATATGGAGTTAACTGCTCAAGTGTTTGCAGAAACAGGGACAATGAGGCAGGTTCAGTCATCCTATTAAAAATAATGGAATAAGAACCAGTTACTGTCACCAAATTTCACTCATTTAGGATTTCTGATGATTAGATGTGCAAATGACTATCTCTTGTTCTATTTCTGAACAAAATTTTTTACTAATCATGTGTGTTTAAACTTTGATAAACATAGCCAAGAAAGACACTCACCAAGTCAAAGGTTTTTAATTGTCATTCACATTTTTGGCCAACTATTTTACATTTCTAAGTGGCTTTTATTCTGCTCTGCTTAAAACCAGAGCTCCACACACCAGTCCAAAGCACACTGGGATACTTGCCCAGGTAGTGGTCCAGGCAGGCTTTCCAGAGCTCAATGGTAGCTGGCCAACCAAGTTGACATCAGAATTACATCATTTAACTTGACCTCAGAGCATTGGAAAAATCACTTAAAAGTCTAGATAAAGTCATAACAGTTTAGCTCTTACTGTTTTGCTTTTTCCTTCTGACAAAAAAAGCACACAAAGCCAAACAAACAAAACCAAAACACCAACATCTAAGAAATTCTCTATATCTATTAAAAGTATATAAATATTACAAATCCAGAAAGTATCCACAAATATTGAAATTACACTATCCTCATGAAATTGATAACAGATTAGGAAAAAGTAATGTCTGTTGGGTCAGAAAATTAATGCATGCTGATATTTTTCTATATACTGATTTACAAAATGAAGCACAAAAAGCTACAGAATCAGATTGGCACATCATTATTCACATTACCCCACATTTGGAGAATTACATGGAGACTTTTGCTGCCATTGGCACCACAATAGGAGCAACTGAATGCAGTGTTTATTACTGTACAAGAAACGGGTAGCTCACATTTTCCTAAAATATTAATATAGTTTGATTAATGTTAATAAGCTGCAAAGTCATTCTTTACTTTCAAAAACAGCAGAAAAAGCAAGCCCAAAACAATTCGCCTGTTTGCTTGGCAACTAGAAAGAAAATGGGGCATAGAGGCAGGTCAGATCTTCACAAAGCAAATCTCAGTCCAGACTCAGTCCTGAGCATGCTGTAAGCTAATCTGCTGTTTGCTTTGGCCTTCAGACAGCTTAAGGCCAGGTAGCAGAAATGTAGATTTCAGTCATTTGTCAGACTCCCATCTTGAATTCATTGGTTATGACTTTAGCACATTTCAAAAATAACTCAATCATTTCCACTCAGATTTTATCATCCTTTATTTCAGTGGAACTGCTTGCCAAGTAAACAACTCCATCGTATACAGTGTCTTTCACCTCACAACTCATGTATGGTATGAAGACAAAAAGAACATTAACAGTCAAGCCATGAATACAACATCTCAGCTTTCAACTCACTGGTGAAATAAGCATATAACAGAGACTGCAAGCATAGCTAAAACTATATAAAAAACATAAAAATATTAAGGAACTGACCTTTATTTTAAATCTTTTGATCTTGCCCTAATGTACTGAATGTGTCGCATACTTTCAGAATGGAGACATAGATGAAGATTCCCATAATTTTATTTGAAGTGAGGTGCTTGTATGCAGCCTGCTGCCTTTGCCAAACTGAGCTGCAGCTAGTCTTAAAGAGGAAAAATGGTGTGCAAGTGTAACTATAAGTGACTTGCAATTTTAATTCTGATAACATTGAAAGTTGTACAGCAGAAAAAAACGACCTAAAGAAAAGGCAAGACTTAAGAAATTATTCATATCAGAATTAGTTAAGTAACATTAAAAGTCTACCTGGAATAAATGTATAGCATGGCACAAAAACAATAATACCCACTTTCCTGTTTCATAACATGCTTTTTTTGCCATCTAGAAATCTGCCTATCCTCTGATAACAATACATATTCACTGCAGTACTACTCATAAAATGTGTCCTGCTAACTTGATCTAATAAGGTGCTAGTTTTAGCTACTCATGCAATTGCTCCAGCAAATTAGCAAAATCTAGCAAAATTGCTCCAAATGCTGATTTGGCTGAACTCTCAGGCTTTGTGGGATTTTTGAGTTTTGTCTCTTTCTTGAACAGTGTCAGGGTATATTCCCACATACCAGTTTCTCATCAGTTTAAACAAGCTATTATTTATACCTGGTAATTCAGATCCTCTCACTAGGAACGTGCCTCTTTTACTATAACCTGATCAACAAATGTTCCAGCACGTGGCTTAGAAACAGCTTCAAATACCAAAATACCAAACACCTCACCAAACTTCAGTTGTCTACAAGACCAGCATCAAGTTCAACTTAATCATCTTCAATGGAGGAAAACTAACACCTCCAGAGCATGATTCATGTCATCTATTCCAGGATAAGATAAAGCATCCACTGGAAGAACCTGCCTCTCTCCTTTTGAGGCAACATATACAACCACTCCAGAACTGATAACTAACTTTCCAATAGTTTCAGTTAAATGACATTAATCCCACCCTTACTGCCTAAGGCTGTGCCTAATTGCCGAGAAAAAGAAACAGAGCGTGCTCCAGGATTTTGATTGCCCAGCTGGGATCCTGCTAGAGCTTGCCTGGCTTTCATTTCTGTGGAAATCATAGCAATGGATGCAATGAGGAAGCACACTTGTGCACTCCAGGGTCACAGCCAGTATGCAGCCTCAGACAGCACCTCAATAAGATTAGTAATGGCAACTTACAGCTGTTCAACCTTTCATTGCTGGAGATGTTGCCACTCAGCATGGTGTAGGGCTGCAGAGAAATCCTGGAGGCTCCTTGGAACAAGCTAGTCCAGAAGGAAGGTAGCTGCCTTGATCCAGCCTTACATATCAGATTTTCCATCACAGCTAATTAGCTGCTTTAATTCAGCAGCATCCTTGTCATACACAAGCTACATGGTTCAAAGCCAGCTTGGTTATATCTTCATTTTAAACTTAGCCAAAATGCCTGGAAACTCACACAGATTTTACGATTCTCCCCACATGAAAACTTATAGTTCAGGATCAAGGGAGATATGGGAGGAGAATTGTACAAGGACAAGCTCTCAACTATAGGAGACAGTCTACCAAACCACAACAGACAAAAAGTATTTCCATATTGAGGAACCTACATAACTCCAAGGTCAATCTGTTCCCAGTGGTTATATGATCAGGTAAGTGAAGTATCTTATAAAGTAGAGGTGGAAAAGAAGTGTCCCTTTCTACCCTTTCAAAAATTTTGAATGTTATAATTTTTAATCACGTTATAATCAGGTGTTATGCAAACACTTGTACTTTTTGATCTATGTTTCAGTGAAGGGTTTTTCACAGGGCAGTCCTTTTGTGATGTCCAGCAATGACAGAGCTGCTGCTAGGACTAGCTCCACACTTGCATCTGGCATAGCTGATACACAGGCACAGGATCATCAGAATTGACTGTCCCAGTTCATGATTTCTTCCCAGTTTCATTTCTTCTAAAAAAGTTGTACAAATGGCAAAATTAACTAGGGGCTCATCTGACAGTCAGTGAATACAGTGCTCAGTGGTGAGCAGGCTGAAGCCTTCAGCAAAGCCTGATCCATCATCAGGAAAAGCCTGACTGTTCCTACCTGGAGGATTACATTTTAACTTTGTAAATATACCATTTCTCTGTACCTATCCCAGCAGCTGTATTTATCCTGGGTCTCTGAGATTAAAGCAGCATGTGAGTAAAGAGCTGAAAATAATATATCTTCTTTGATGCTTTTTACGTACTCTTCTTGGGTCCACAGCCCACTCATACATGCACTGGAAAAGCAGTGGCCTTGACCTCCCCACAGGATCATGATGAGAGCAGGGAGCTGCTACTGCAAAGTCCTTTCCTCTGAGAAGCATACCTACACCACAGCCTTCAGTCCTGACACAAAACACGAACACCAAGCTCACACCTCTGCTGTGGCAATACTTTGGAGTAACAGCAGCTGCATGTGGCACCAGCTGCAAGTTGCCAAAGGCCTCAGCACCACATCAGGTGATGAAGGATTTATAACCGCATAGCAGGAATGGATGGATGTGTTTCCATAGCACATGTAATCGTTGAAAAAATTATTGGGTTCTTGAGGTCTGAAGATTGGGAATTTTGAAGTAATTCATGTTTATTCAAGCAGTGAGGAGTGGGAACTATCACCACATTTGTAATCAACCTGTCTGTTTGGTATACATACCACATAGCTTTTCCGCACACCTTCCCCTCTTCCTTTCCTTTGATTTAGCCTGTATTTTGTTAGGGAAAGACTTAGCCTTTCTGTACAAATGCCATCTCCAAGTTATGTCATTACCATAACATCATTAGCAGGAAAGGCCTAGGGAGTCACTCAAGAGACTTCTGACTCACTTTTACATTGAAAGTCGATGGTGTAATGACTTTTTCAGGGTATTCACAGGCAGACATAAGAATGACGTGGAACTTAACTTCGATATATACATTCTGGCAGTATCTGAGAGCAAGGAGCAGTTCTTTACAGCTACAGAACTTAAAGCCAAATGCTCTAGTTAAGTGCTGCTCGTGGTGTGCAGAAAGACTAGAAAAGAGCTCTATATTCCCCTTCTGGTAACTCCCCAGGCACAAGGAGCTCTCAGCAGAAACAGACCCTCAGCATCACCTTTCCAAAAAGCTCTAGAAGCAGTGATGGGAACTGACAGGAGCACAATGCTTTCTGGCAGTCTCCAGATAGCATGGAAGCTATTGCAAAAGGGTACAATTCTCATCTTAGTTTTAACCTTCATATTGTACCACCACCAATGATGACAGTTGAGCAATCCTCTTTTTCCACAGCAGAAGAGAATCCATACCAGAAAGCTTTGATCCTTCACCCTCCAGGAAAAAATTTAAAAAATGCTAGAGGTAGATGTGGGCTTCTGATGGTTCACTGAAGTTATATCTGTGCAATAAAACTAACTAAATTTTAATTTTGTATTCTAAGGATGAGTTGGTGCGATAGATATGAAAAAGAACCAGCATTGTTCTATGGGCTTCTGAGCACAGTAATTCCAAAAAATGTGCTAAAATCTTCCGTTTTCACTGTCACAATAAATTCATTAGTCCTCTCACTGACATCCACTACTGAATATGCATAGGTCCTTAACAAAATTTACATTGCTGAATCCTGATTCACTGTTACAGTGAAATCCCAATGCAGTTAATTTAGAATCTGTAAGAAAGGTTTCTGAGGTACATTAGCATGTTGCTGCCTTTCAGCATGAACACAAAACTCAGTTGCTGAAAAACAGTCTCCTTGTCTCCTAATACAGTCTTGGAAATGTAAGGCATGCTTTCATCTGTACTCAAATCTGAATCAAGTCATCTAAAGTGACAACATACCCTTTCACATGCTCATTCACCTAGAATAAAACACTTTCTACATGGTACATAAGGGTAGGGAAAACATGAAGAAATTAATTTCAGTCTTTTTTTTTTTTTTAATTTATGTATATGCACAGAGTAATCTTTCTGCCTTGTTTTAAACGTCTGATGGAAACTGGCTTCACAGTTGATGCCACATCTTGGTCTTATGGGACATAAAGAGAGAACAGATTGATCTACAAATGGAAGTGAAATTAAAGTTAGTTAGATCATGCTTTAATTTTTAGTAACACAGAAGCATCAAGCACACATAGTTTACACTGGAAAAGATGCACCAATGAATAAACATGAAAAACAATGCAACTAAAAAGAAACAAAAGGAAGTCTCAGTACCTTTCTAACCAGTTTGGGGTGGGGGATTTATTCAATAAGGCAGATAAAGTAGGCTTGTGTGTTGTCTTCCAGATGGATACATAGCTGCACACATAGAGATGATCCACATCACATTCAACACACACAGTCCCTGAAGCAAACACACAACTACACCAACTATAACTGAGAATTTTTAATGTACAAGCACTAACAAGATTTTTTCAGAAGGGACAGACACTTTGTTACAGTCTCTTCCCCATATAACTAATATATTAGCAGACTTTTGTTTTTAATTCTGCTGCTGCTTGGATGATTTTGATCCTCACTATCCTCATACAGCTCCTACCAATCATGTCGTAAGGAAAAATATATGCACATGAATTCATTCAGTTTATCAATGTATTTGTTATAAAATAATAAGAATACTAGCTCCTCAATATTCAGGAAGAATGCCTAGGAGCAAACATTTTGTTTACATACAACTTGGTTAAAACTAAACATAAAGCAACTGCTCACAGGTGATGAGACAGCTAAAACAATCTTCAGCTCCCTTCTGAGCAGTGGGGGAAAAAAGAGGGACTCAAAATGCAAAATTACCTTCGGACTTAAAAATGGAATTATGTGAGCCATTCAGTGTAAATATCACTGAATGTTAAGCCAAACACACAGATAATTTTCCACCCAGGGAAAAAAAAAAAAAAAAAAAAAAAAAAAAAAAAAAAAAAATTTAAAGTTAATCTACAAGCATGGGATTCATTCAGAAAAAAAAATACACTTTAGCCTCCCTTGCACCAACTTCAATCCTAAACAGCCCAATTCTGAAAGTGACCAAGTATCTTCCTTTTGCACTGATTGCCAATAATGTCAATAATGCTTGCCAGGGGTGCATCTAGTGCTGTTATTTATACCATGTTCTGCAATAAGGAAGTAACCATACTCATAACCACATACAGAATCAAAATATACTTCTGCATTTCAGGGCTGAACACAGTAAAAATCTCTTCTCAGCACACCTTTTTCTACAATAGTGAGAATTTTAGTTATATAAAGGCACTTCTCACAGCATTCATACTCAGCACTCCCCAGCAAAGACACCAGACCAGAACCAACTCCTAACTGAGCTGTTTGGCTTGCCATTAGCTTAGCAAGATGAAAACAGCCAAGAACTTGCTGTCCAGGTTTCTCAGACAACTTGGCAGAAGCCAAGGAGGAGGGAGGAGCTGACTCCTCCATTGTAGGGCAGTAGACAAAAGACATTCCTACTTTAATAGGATCGCAGAGCAGTTTCATATGCAGGCCAGGTACAATCATCCTGAAATCAAAAAATAGACCATAAATGGACCCATCAATTCAAGAGTAGCAACCTCTGCCGATCCCCCAGACATGCTCTGGTAGCAGATGTAGCAAGGAAACAGTTCAAATATAGTGCCACCCTTTACAGTCGGCCTTAAGCCTTCTGCACTCTCCTCCCTGGTGGGCACCCCTAAATAATGTACAAACACAGGCACACTCTCAAGGGCGTGTCTTACCTTGAACAACCTTCAGTCCATGATCCTGGTTAAGGAAAGCCTGCTTCCATCACTGAAAAAATGTGAAAGTCAATGTAAACATTTTACTATGGCATCTCCATTTTACAATGTTCAGCCCACTGATCATGTGAAAAAAATAGTACAAAATGATTCAACAAAGGAAGACAGAAAGAATCCAAAATCATCATTAGGATCTGCAAAATCATAGAATCATAGAATCATAGAATGGTTAGAGTTGGAAAGGACCTTGAAGATCATCATGTTCCAGCTGTTACTAAAAATATCTCTATTTACAAATTTCTGAAGTATAATATTAAACGTCTGTACTACTGTTTTTACTGTTATTATCTGTACTACTTTCTTATTTGGATAGTATGTCAAGTAAACAAAAAAACACATCAAGGGAAATAACTGACAAAACCTTCCAAGTATACAATTTAATCCACACTTCTACTATTTTCTATTCCTTTCAACCTGTTAGTAAGTTTTTTATTTTAAAATAAATTGCTTCAAAACTTGACTCCAGCCTTTCACTTCAAGAAAAATGGACAAGATTACAGCAAAAATCCCTCTGCATCTGTAAAATATACTTTCCCCTTCAGCTCAAACCAGAAAAAGGACATTGACAAATTTTGCCACAAAAAATATAACTCTGGCTCAATTATTTTATTTCTCTTCTCACTTACTCAACAAATTCAAATTAATATAAATAGCAAAACTGAGAATCCTGTTATCTGAGCTGCAGCCCAATTAGTTCAAAGGCAGCTGGGACCAATAGGAAACTTCCAGGACATGGCCATAGAAGCAGAGAAACCTTCACATTTTATTGTGGAAAGTCAGTCTGCAAAAGTTTTAGAGTGAATTAAAATGGACAGGAATAACGTTTCATTTCATCAGATGCATTCACAACTTTTAAACTGAATGACAGAGGTGCAAGCTCAGGATTTCTTCCTTGCTGCCTGCCAAGCAAGTTGGACCTTCAGTCCTTTCTTTTACTTCAGTCTACTTAATGAATGGAAACAGGACAGAAAATCTGATTCAGCTCTGACTCTATTAACAAACCATCAGCCCAAGAAAGACAGTAGATTCTGAGGCTATTTTGCTAATCAGCTAAACTCAAAATAAGCTCATCCTTGTCTTTGGCATACAAATGTTATCAGAGAGGCATCGTTGTCCCAGGGTAAACACAATGGAAAAGTTTTATTACATAACCAGTGAAGCTGCAATGAGTTTCTACCTACCATAACAGCAAGTCTAAACATCTACGTTGACATCCATACTAAAACTTCCCATATTCAAAATCACAAGTTGCAATTCGTTTTCACCTCCGAAGAGTCATTAGATCACAGAATCTCAGAATCATTGTGGTTGGAAAGGAGATCACTGAGTCCAACCATGCACACACTAAAAAACCCCCTACAATCTCAGCCACTACAGCATGCCAGTAGAGAATGCCCTGAAGTGCACATTTACATGTTTCTTAAATAGCTCCAGGGATGGTGACTCTACCAGCTCCCTGGGCAGGCTGTTCCAGTGTCTGAGCACCTTCTCAGTGAAGTAATTCTTCCTAATATCTAACCTAAACCTCCCCTGCTGCAACTTCAGGTCATTTCCTCTGGTCCTGTTGTTATTCACTTGGGAGAAGAGGCAAACATCCATCACTCTACAACCTCCTTTCAGGTAGTTGTAGAAGGCAATGAGATCTCCTTTCATCCTCCCCTTCTCCAAACTAAACATGTCCAGTTCCCTCAGCTTCTCCTCATAGACCCCTCACCAGCTTGGTGGCTCTCCTCTGGACATGCTCCAAGCACTTCGATGTCCTTCCTGTAGTGAGTGGCCTAGAATTGAACACAGTACTTGAGGTGAAGCCTCACCAGTGTTGAGTACAGAGGCACCATCACTTCCCTACTCCTGCGGGCTGCGCTATTCGTGATACAAGCCAGGGTGCTGTTGGCCTTCTTGGCCACCTGGACACACTGTTGGCTCATGTTAAGCCGGCTGTACACCAAGACCCTCAGGTCCTTTTCTTCTAGGCAGTTCTCCAGCCACTCTTCCCCAAACCTGTAGCGATGCATGGGGTTGTTGCAAACCAAGTGCAGGACCTGTTACTTGGCCTTGCTGAATCTCACACTACTGACCTCGGCCCTCTGTAGAGCTTTCCTACCCTCAAGCAGATCAACACTCCCACCTAGTTTGGTGTCATCTGCAAACTTACTGAGCATACACTCAATCCCCTCATCCAGATCATCAATAAAGATATTAAACAAGGCTGGTCCTAGAACTGAGTCCTGAGGGACATCACTCGTGACTGGTCGCCAACCGGATTTCACCCCATTAATCACAACTGGCATGGCCATTCAGCCAGTTTTTTAGCCAGTGAAGAGTACACTTGTCTATGCCATGATTTGCCAGCTTCTCCAGGTGAATGCTGTGGGGGATGGTGTCAATGGCCTTACCAAAGTCCAGGTAGACAACATCTACAGCCTTCCCTGCCTCTAGAAGGTGGGTCACATGGTCATAGAAAGAGATCAAGTTGGTTAAACAGGACCTCCCTTTCATAAACTCATGCTGCCTAACCCTGATCCCTTGACTGCCCTGCACCTGCCATGAAAGTTCACTCAAGATGATCCTCTCCATGATCTTTCCTAGGACTGAGGTCACTAACACAAAACTCAGTCAATTTGAAGACACAGATAAGAGAGCTTGCTGAAGATCAGGTCAGGTCGTATTCTCCAGGAAAAGCATGTACTAAGCAGCTAGGTGATAAAATGTTAAGCTTAACAATTTCTGACAATATTTCATTTCATGCAAACATTTCCATAATGAAGCATTTGTAACCCAGCTCACTATGCCACACTCAGCCTTGGCATAAGTGATTCTATCGACATGAGCAGATTTGTGCCCAGTATGACAGGATCTTATTTGATCTCTAAGCTGCTCTTCCAAATACCTCAGAGATGCTTCCATTTATTATTTTGAACGACAAGCAACTGTTCCACTCTTCAGCATCAATTTAAAATCAATTGCATAGCACTACAGCCAGGCTGTTATCTAAATATACCTCAGACAAGTAAGGCTCAATTACACTGGAGGAGTGAAGAATACATAGAAGAGATTTATCACCAACTCAGATGGATATCAATAAAAGATGTAATCATCAGGGGACTGCATGGAATATAAGAATGTGGACACATTTTGTGTGTTAATTCTCTTGTATTTCATTAAAACCAACTTTTAATCTTTTCTTCATTTTCTTCATATTGATGAATTATATGGAGTGAACAAGACAAGACTTTTAAAGCAGTGTAAGTCCATGTACAGAGCCTGTGATCTACCT
>VZRU01018995.1:268-14509 GCA_013398155.1 Pedionomus torquatus | reverse complement strand
TTATTCACTTGGGAGAAGAGGCAAACATCCATCACTCTACAACCTCCTTTCAGGTAGTTGTAGAAGGCAATGAGATCTCCTTTCATCCTCCCCTTCTCCAAACTAAACATGTCCAGTTCCCTCAGCTTCTCCTCATAGACCCCTCACCAGCTTGGTGGCTCTCCTCTGGACATGCTCCAAGCACTTCGATGTCCTTCCTGTAGTGAGTGGCCTAGAATTGAACACAGTACTTGAGGTGAAGCCTCACCAGTGTTGAGTACAGAGGCACCATCACTTCCCTACTCCTGCGGGCTGCGCTATTCGTGATACAAGCCAGGGTGCTGTTGGCCTTCTTGGCCACCTGGACACACTGTTGGCTCATGTTAAGCCGGCTGTACACCAAGACCCTCAGGTCCTTTTCTTCTAGGCAGTTCTCCAGCCACTCTTCCCCAAACCTGTAGCGATGCATGGGGTTGTTGCAAACCAAGTGCAGGACCTGTTACTTGGCCTTGCTGAATCTCACACTACTGACCTCGGCCCTCTGTAGAGCTTTCCTACCCTCAAGCAGATCAACACTCCCACCTAGTTTGGTGTCATCTGCAAACTTACTGAGCATACACTCAATCCCCTCATCCAGATCATCAATAAAGATATTAAACAAGGCTGGTCCTAGAACTGAGTCCTGAGGGACATCACTCGTGACTGGTCGCCAACCGGATTTCACCCCATTAATCACAACTGGCATGGCCATTCAGCCAGTTTTTTAGCCAGTGAAGAGTACACTTGTCTATGCCATGATTTGCCAGCTTCTCCAGGTGAATGCTGTGGGAGATTGTGTCAACGGCCTTACCAAAGTCCAGGTAGACAACATCTACAGCCTTCCCTGCCTCTAGAAGGTGGGTCACATGGTCATAGAAAGAGATCAAGTTGGTTAAACAGGACCTCCCTTTCATAAACTCATGCTGCCTAACCCTGATCCCTTGACTGCCCTGCACCTGCCATGAAAGTTCACTCAAGATGATCCTCTCCATGATCTTTCCTAGGACTGAGGTCACTAACACAAAACTCAGTCAATTTGAAGACACAGATAAGAGAGCTTGCTGAAGATCAGGTCAGGTCGTATTCTCCAGGAAAAGCATGTACTAAGCAGCTAGGTGATAAAATGTTAAGCTTAACAATTTCTGACAATATTTCATTTCATGCAAACATTTCCATAATGAAGCATTTGTAACCCAGCTCACTATGCCACACTCAGCCTTGGCATAAGTGATTCTATCGACATGAGCAGATTTGTGCCCAGTATGACAGGATCTTATTTGATCTCTAAGCTGCTCTTCCAAATACCTCAGAGATGCTTCCATTTATTATTTTGAACGACAAGCAACTGTTCCACTCTTCAGCATCAATTTAAAATCAATTGCATAGCACTACAGCCAGGCTGTTATCTAAATATACCTCAGACAAGTAAGGCTCAATTACACTGGAGGAGTGAAGAATACATAGAAGAGATTTATCACCAACTCAGATGGATATCAATAAAAGATGTAATCATCAGGGGACTGCATGGAATATAAGAATGTGGACACATTTTGTGTGTTAATTCTCTTGTATTTCATTAAAACCAACTTTTAATCTTTTCTTCATTTTCTTCATATTGATGAATTATATGGAGTGAACAAGACAAGACTTTTAAAGCAGTGTAAGTCCATGTACAGAGCCTGTGATCTACCTTATTATCGTCATGTTTTCACCTTGTTCTTGGCAGAATTATTCCAATGTCAGATTCTGGCCAACCAGAAAATTTTGTCTTGGCCAGCTGTGGATTTCACTGCTGAATTTCTCCATGTGGATTTCTCTTACCATCCCTCTTGGCCCGAGGGAGCTGCAGCCACAGCAGCACTGCAGGCCCAAGCACAGGTCAGCAGACTGCATGGCTGGCACAGGAGACCCAGACCTCATATACAGCTTCCTGTGGAGCAAACCTTGACCAAAACAGCCAGCAGGTCACCAAGAATGGATTGAGGAACACCAGGAGAGTTTAGCTTGACTGAACAAATGGGGTGGAAGCTCCGGTTTTGTTCCCAAGCTAAGAGCACACTTAGAGATGCCGTGTAAGACACCAGGAAACTTGACTGAATCTTAACAACTCATTAGGTATATGATATGCTTACTAGATACTAATAGCAGTTCAAGACTATGGGAGAAATGCATCAAAGGAATATTCCTTCTGATGAAGAAAAAGCCAATGGAAACAAAAGGGCAATGAATGGGCCAGCCAGGGACAGGAATGGGTAAGGTACCATTTTATCCCTGTTCTCTTATTTCAGCTTCCTCTCAGGATAATTAGTTAAAGGTTAAAGATTTCTGACATATTTAGTCTCTCTATTTGATAGATGCAAAGACAGCTGGAGATACAGATTCTTTTTATACTTGAATTTCAATTTTGTGATACACATAAATGTAAAAAAGCAAATAAAAATAAGAGTTCTGCATTATCTATTATCAGCCAAACACTCAAATCCAATGTATTTGTATAGTGGCTTGTTTTTTGTTTTTTGGGGTTTTGTTTCCTTTAGGGTTTTGTTTTGTTTGGGTTTTTGTCATCTTTTTTTTTTTTTTTTTAAATTTAAGAACAATGAAAAGCTTTTCTTCTAGATTCAATATCGGAAGCTTTAGAGCTCAGCATCCAAACAAGTTTTTAGCAGTCTAAGTATACATTAATCTTTTATTATTACTATTACTATTATGTGCTTTTTTTTCCCAGAGCTTTATTACCTGTGTGAGTTCTATCTTTATCTATCACGGAATAATTTATCAGTCCCCTACCCCCTGGAAAATGAGAGGTTTCCCATTCTTTTTTCTTGAATGTTATCTGCTCCAAGACAAAATATAACACCTGCTGTTTTCTGTCAATTACTTAAGAATAGAAAAAAAATAACACTATACTTGATATTGTATCTCTTTGTGAGTCAGCTAGTTACATTTTTTTCATGGAATATACAATTAGTATATACACAATAGAATTGAAACAAAATAAGAATTGAGCTAAATCTGCTTTTGTAAGCAGAAGGAGTAGGAAATGTGAAAATTGGTCATTTTGCAGAGTCTCCTGGCCCTAGAGATATGTAGACAGGCTTCTGACAGGTGCCTCAAGCTCTGCTTCTGACAGGCAGAAGCAGGGACTGCTGGCGTGACATACTACCCAGCCCAGCCCATGTTGCAGACCTCAGTCCTTCAGCACCCACATATAAACCAGCCTTTGGGATAACACAGCCTCAAGACTCAACTTAGTAGCCACTGCTTGGGATGTTTGCCTTCCTATATGAGGGAACACACTGACTCTAACAGACAAAGTAATTTGTGAGATGGGGAGGGTGGAAATCCAAGAAGCAGAGAAAGACAGAGAAAAGGGGACAGGAGAGGGGAAAATGAAGAGAGGAAGACAAAAAAACACCCCAGAGGCCAGCCAGTAAGGGCAGCCAGGAGGTCTCAGGTAAGAATCATCCTCTGGACAGTGTCTCCAGTGGTGATGGAGGCAGGTGGTGATGATTGTCCTGGTTTGAGGTAAAATGAACCAATTTTCTGTTTTACAGTTTTGCTTTCTTAGCTAGGCCTCTCCTAGCTGGCTGGGCTCTGAAATTAACAGCACATTGTGCGGAGCTGTTCCATCTCGCAGTGATAAGACCTGATTGTACCAGGGGATGGTATGCAGAGAGGCCCTTGTTTAGACTTATTGCTGGAAGAACCAAGGTCAGATAATTTTCGTCGTTCGCCCGTCGGAGGGTCCCGCCTTCAAGGAGGAGCGGACAGGACAGGTGACCCAGGACTGACCAACAGGGGTATTCCATCCCATCAGCATCATGCCCCCTATAAAAGCTGAAGGATCAACAGGTCAAGTCTCTTCTTCTTTCCGGCTCTTCTTTTTGCCTCTTCTTTCCCCTTCGTCTTTGATGGCTGACGTCCAAGGAGGGCCCTGCCTGTTCATCTGCCTCTGATCCCGATCTCGGCGTTCCTGGCTCCGGATCTGAAGCCCAGCTCCTGTCGGTCGCCGGGTCCGGTTTGGGACTTTTCCTGAGGCCTGCTGGTGACGTGGTCGTCGTCCTGGGAGCTTGATACGGTTTTGTGTTTACTGTATACTCCCTTTTTCCTTTTTCCTTTTTCTTTTTTTTTCCCTATATTTCCTGTTTATTGTGCTGCTTATATTTTCATTAAAGTAGTTTAGCTTGTTCTAAACTCTTGAATCTCTTTAACTCCTTCCTCTCCTCTCTTTACCCAAAGGGGGGGAAAAGGGAGGGGGGTGGGGGGCATCTGTCGCTCAGGGTTTGGTGGGTTTGGCTGAAACCACGACAGATGATGAACAGGAAGAGAAGGACTTTTTCCCTCATTCTAAATGTTTAACTGACATTCATTCAAACTCCATATGGATTATGCCTGCTTTTGATGCTGTTAGCATTGACCAGCGTATGCTAATCAGATGCAAGCCCTGTACATTGACTGATGATTGAGTTTTTGTCCACATATATTACTTGATGATGTTTATGGAGTATTTGGATTATGATTATATACTTTGCTGTGCAGAGTGTTTGGTTCCTTTAATATAAAATAAAATCTACAAAACAGGAAAAAAAGAAAAAGGGGAAAGAGGAGGGGAAATCAGGGGTAGCTACTTCCATGAAAGCCTGTCATAAGAACACTGTCAGGATTTGCAGGTGAAAGTCTGTAAGAATTATACAAAAATAAGCATGAAAATAATAATGGGGGAAAAAATGGTGGCAGAGAGGCTCCAGCTAATGGCTCAGAAGCTTCAGGGGGAAGTTACAGAGCTGCAAGAATCAGGCTTTTGCTAAGGCCAAGGCACTTAAGTACCTCCAGCACTAGGCAACATCCCTGCAGCACAGCATGTCTTGAAATAGGTTGATCCCCCCCGAATTTTCTGTCTACTGTGGAGTCAAACCAGACCTGTTTCCAGTGTAATCAATATGAATAATTTATCAATATTTTAGTGATTATAGTTATCTTACTGTCTTTCCTAACGTAGCTCTCGACTTGCACAGAGGTTATAATGCCAGAACTAGACATTGGAGATTAAAATATAATTGAGCTTTCTTAATTCTGAAGATTGCAAACAGAATTTGTACCAGTCTATCCTTGAATTAAATTAGTAGGCTCACTACATTTCTGGTTATTACAGGTAAAGCAAGTTTATTTCAGAAAATAGAATTCAAACCAGCATGGGAATGTCAACAAGAAGACTGAGGACTAAATGTACATGGTGAGTAAATTATCCTCTCATCTTCCAAACTGCTTCCTCTGGATCACATTCATGACATGCATTAGTTCTGTGCACCAGCACATAAAACAAGTTGAGCCATGTTTCTGAACAATAAATTATCTCTTTATCAATAACGGATAGGTGGACTATATAGACACTAGGTGGACTATATAGACACTAGCAGCTAGACAAATCAACTCGTCAAATAAACAATTTGTGAATTTCATCTTAATGCCAATGATTAACTCTAATCCCTCCTTTTGGATTCTGTCCTCAGCTTCTGTTATAGGCAAAGTAAAATTACAAGTATTTGTGATACATGCCACCTTGCTGGGCCACTGCCCATATTTCTCTGGACAGAGAGAGGATTTCAGTTATTAGCATTCCTGAGTTAACAGGAGAAGAGAGAGGACAGGAAAATATTCAGAAGGCTCCAGAAAACCCACTTAATGTCCAAGACAGCAATCCAAGCAGTTACTTTCTAGCATAATCTCTGATTAAGTGATTAAGTATATCTATCAACACCGTAGACTGCTCAATACACTGGAAACCCTACCACTGAATCTGAAAGTGAAGATACAGGGCAAGACAGGACAGAGCAGACAAGCATGAGAACTCCAGTCCCTAAAAAAAGTTATGAGGTATTTACTACCATTGAAATGGGAGGGAAGACAAGCCAGCCCTGTGTCAGGGCAGTGGGCCAGCCCATAGGGCACTGTCCCAGGAAGGGACACCCACTCATCCTGCAGGAGAAGGGAAAAGGGATCAGTGAAGTCCATTTGCTGAGGATCACGTCTGTGCTGATCTGGCAATCCAGGCACACAAAGCACATGCCACTTCCCAGGAAAAGGGACTGTCATGTCAGTTTTCCTCCATGGCGCTCCTTGATTCTTGTGCAAAATGTGGGAGGCAATGCCAACACCAGACTGGTGACTAGGACCACCCTGTGTGGGTTTCCCAGCTGAAGGATCTCAGTTTAACTAAACTCCAGCACACACTGAAGGTGCTGCCAGTGGAGAAAGATATTCACATTAGGAAAACCAAATTGCCACTGAGTTTCTCTTCCCAGTTTCAAGACATTTCCAGACTTAGTTGGAATACTCAATGCTCTTTTCCAAAATGATGATACTTATAAATATTAGTCTCCTGGGTTTCTTTCAAACAACCCTAATTACAGCTTTTAAAACTGGCTATTCTAGCAGATGGAAATGTGTACTAGATGATATCTTTCTTTTCATGAACAATATACAAACTTCATTTTAAAAAATAATGAAAACAAGACAAAATAATAGGCAGAAGTGTAATTTCAGAACGTGGTAACAAAAATAAAAGTCTTTCAACTCCCACAAACCCCCATGCATAAAAAAGGATTAAATCACACACTAAGGTATACCAATAATTTGCCCTTGCAGTTTTTACCAGCAGTCAATAAATATTTCAGGTATTTCTATAAATTCATATCTTTCACAATTCTGAAAATATAATATGTTGTCAACTAAGATTACTTCTGTCACATCTTTGGGCAAAAAAACCAAACACCACCATACCACAAAACAAGCATTCATTAGAAAAATAATGTAGAGAATGGGACAACAGATTTATATTCTGAGGCTGTGGTTGCAGTTACGGACAGGATGATCATCCTGTACTCTATGAGTTTCACCATTATAAAAGTTTGATATAAACTAGAAAGTATCACCCAGTTATAAACTTTTATAAAGGAAGTGGTGAAACAGAATAAACTCAAAACCGTCTCCAGCAAGCCTCCAGGCTTACTTAGATGCGCACTCAACTTTGAAGAATCAATCTACACATAGTCCTTGGCCAAATTGTGCTAATGTTTAAAACTAACAGACGCTTGCTAAAACTGGGATTTAAATTGTTCTGGGTTATCTTAAACTTTTCAGCTGACCTCCCACTGCACAGCACCACAGGAGTGAATTGGTTTAAAGCACACAGCATCTTCCAAGAAGTACAAAGTTACTACCCAAGCCGTATTTCTGACCTAGAAACTAAGCATCTGTCTTTTTGTTACAAAAGAGATGGTAGGAGGAAATCAACAGTGAAGTGTGCATCTAACATTTGGTATTTAGCGCTGTTTCCAGTTTTAAAATAAGATTTTCCTCTAAAAAATGCAATCAAAGCACTGTGAGAATTGCTTTTTTGTCTTCTCTCATGGATTTTCAGGTTAAATATCTCAATGTACCAGTAAAAGGGCTTTTTCTCCTAAAGCTCAGGCCTACAAATTCACTCTGGGGAACTGGAAGTCAAGCTGGGCTGTTTCCATCTTAAACATTAGTACCAGAGATAAAGGCTTTACAAGCCAAATTTAACTCTCAGTTGTGCTTCTGTAAATTCTCTATGTTTAAATCAAGCTTTTAGTTTCAAACATCAGGTTAATTGCTTGAAATGGTTTTCAGGGCAAATATTTAAAGTTGTTGGAGCAACTGAGGAGGTAGGGGCTTACCTCACTGTTGCTGATGCTGAGACCTGTGAGGCCAACTAATATTGTTCTGCCAAGGGTCTCTGTTACTGATCAGCCCCACTCTGCACACCCTAGCTTGACTCTCAGCAGAAATTACTGGGATGTCTACTTAATAATCTTCAAACTCCTTTAGCCCTCAGACTGCTGATGCAGACACCGATTCTTCACAGTTTTCCCTGAGGAATAATGTGGATGATATCTTTAATAAATAAGATTTCAGATATAAGATATAAATAAGAAGACAGGTTGCAGCTGAGTTAGGAGATTAATTATCTTCTCAGTCCAAAGAGGTGAGTGTGAGTGCTTCTGTCCCTCATACAGCAATACACACAAGTGGTGAGGCAGAGTAGCAAAGCCCTGCAGCCATGCCCACTCTACCAAATGCCCGTTGAACCCAAGAGCAGGCTAAAGCAATCTTAAGCCACATTCTGCACATCCACACTGCCTAAGTCACTTGTGCCACAGTGCCCTATTAGGCACTGTGCCTTACTAGGCATGCCCTAGTAAGGGCATGCTGATCATAACATCGGTCTTTCTGACCCCGATATGGCCATATAACACGACTGCAAGTCATTGTGACACTTATGGCAGGGGAAGGAGGTTAAGCAAGAGCAGGCATGCCTATGCTTAGCTCTCCTTCCTGATACTAAGCTAACACTTTGCTCATGCCAAAAATTTGCACAGACTCAGTTATTATTCTGCATTCCTCAGGGCTTATAGAAGACTGCTTTGCATTGGCTTGGGTTCAAACAAGTCAATTTGGGATCAAGGGCAAGCTCTGGCCCACACTGGCAACATGGTCTAACCACTGCATAGAGCTGCATAAAGAATGGATTCATTTCATAGGAAAGCAAGGGAAACTATTGCCAGACCTGCTGATCAGGGACATTTCATCAAAATTAATTTCACCCTTAAGCCCTGTCACCAAGTCTTTTGTAAGCCCATTATTTTCAGACTAGCTCTAAAACCCTGCAGCAGAAATTCCAGAAAGCCCAGAAATTTCTGCAACATAGCATTTTTACCTATTTGTGAAATACTTCCTAGCAAAGCAGACAACATCTTGACTGAATGAAGCCCCAGAGAAATCTGGTAGATCTCTGTTTATTTGGATGAACAAAGCTCCACAGCAGTGCCGGTATATTTCTGAAATGGCTGATGTCAAGCCATCCTTATTTATTTGTTCAGGTCTACAGGTTCAAATTGCCTCAGCTAACTTACTTGGAACTAATGCCATTATAAATATTTGCAAATGTCAGAGATTATCCTCTTGGATGATTTTCTATTACTTGCTCTTCAGTGCTTTAAAATGATACAGTGCTATCCTATTTAAAAGTAGGCTTTGTCCAAGTACATGCAAATGCACTAAATGTGAGTTTCATATTGTTTTGAAGTTTCTTGAATGGACAAAAAAAAATGACCATCCTGCTTCCAGAAAGGAAGCTTCATTGTACTTCCATTGCATTTACTTAGGGAAAAAAAAAATGCAACAAATTATAATTTTAGATTGCAGACCTGGGAAAGTTAAGGTTCTCACCTCCCTATCAGCAAACAGACATAATTAAATATAAAATTTCTAGTAAGCACTGAGATTTACTGCAATTTAACCTCCCTTCCCCAGAGCTATCAAGAGAGGAAGATAGAGATACCAGTAGCACTTCCTAGGAGTGAAGCCAGAGTGTTTGCTTTGAAAAGGAAACATTCCCCCTACTATTTCATCTCTGAATGATTTCATCTTTTAGAAGAATACTTAGAAAGGGAAAGCTTATGACAATTAATACAGGAATTATACAAAAAGCAATCCAGGTCATGTAATGATACAATCACTTTTGCCATAAGCAACACCTACCATCACATAATGGATTCAGACTCAGTACATATTGTGCTCTATTTTTTTTTCTGAATTTTAGGTACACATATTATTCTGTGCTTGAAATGTAAAGCAATACCTATGGAGCAACAGGGGCTGGGACTGTCAAAAGACACAAAACCAATCCTTACTTTAAACACTAAAAATTACAGAGCTCTTCTGTACTTACGATCAGCATGAGCCTTACTACTTTGAGAAAGGGGCTATACCCAAGATACAACTATAGGAATGAATATATTCAAAATTTCTGCAATTTTCTGCTTCTCCTTCCTTTTATAGTCTTTAAAAAAATAAACCATTTCCTTCTCACCCTAATAATCAAGAATGCATATCACTGTAAATACTCACAGCACAGCAATACAACTTTTAATCCTGAAATAATGTGAGCAATAATCTAAACAGCAGCACATTTATTTTCCTGTCAGACCACTTAAAGAAAATTAGGTTGTACGAAATCAAAAAGTAGCACTGAAACAAAGCAGGAAAGAAATTACTTTGAAAGAGCACATATAGAAAAGCATTTCTGTGATTTTCAATGGCCAAAAATTTGCATTAATGTTCAAATTTATCAGCTAAGGACTAATGTTGGTGAGCACACTAGATACACTCTAGAAATAGCAGCCTCACTGTTTGAAGAGGGCGAGTGAGGTAACAAACAAAGACAAATCAGGGAACTATGAAATTATGTTTTTGCCAAGAGCACTGAGTGCTCCTATATCTAAGCAGAAGATCCTACTAAACCAATCTCGATGCAACATATACTTCTTCCTAACTAGGCACAGAAAAAACTTGAGACAGATATACTTTATTACATTCAGCAAGCCACTACATAATCCAAAGCAATTCTATATTTATAGAATTATCCCATATGGAAATTCTGTTTATAAAGGCAACACTCCTAATCTAGATACTCAGATGTGAATACAGTCAATTCCATTCTATAAAAAAAAAGCTCATATTATGACAGTAAAATAACTCTTTTCCTGGTATAATATACATCTTCCTTGGAATATTTGCACCAGAAAATCTTTTTAAGTGATGGCAGAAAGAAGTACTTCTGACATCCATGATAAATATGCAAGACAAAATAAATTTTTTATTGTCACTTTGTGAATGAATAAGAACATGAGTTTTTTACATGCCGGATAAGTTCATAATATCTCTCTTATGGTTTATTTGAACTTTTACAGAGAAGAAGAATGATTTGCCTGGCCACATTTTATTACTTACAGTACAGATTAGAAGCAATCTTCCTTTCTCCCTGAGACATATTGCAGGTCTCTGCTAATGTCTCCTGAACACCCTTCTTTTGCAGGAGTCTTTGTTCAAAAATGGTAAATGTGACCCCATGTAGATGAGGGATGAGATGCAACAAAAAGCCTTAAGCATCATTAGCTATGGAGATCACACTGGTTTATGCAAACTACCAAAGATGAGCAAGCAGTCTGCTGGGATGTTCAATGTATTCTCACCAAATGTAAGTACGAGTTCAGAATATGTTTATGAGAAAAGCCCATTGTAGGATCAGCACAAATGCAACCATGCATACCAATTCAAAATGTCTTCTTAAATTCGTGGAAAATCACCTTCGTCGTTTGTTTCTCTGAACAAAAACTGTTCTATATAGACAATAACTGATATTAAGAACTTTCCCAGGGGCTGCTAGATTCAACATATTATGTAAATGATGGAATTCATAACTTTTCCCCATCTAAAATGTAATTATAACTCTTGTCTATGACATAGCAACAGACAATCCTTCTCTGCAAGGAGATGATCCTAATCAGGTTAACCTGAATTTTGACATTGATTTGCATAGGAAAAATATTGGGACCCTGAGTACTTATGCATAAAACAGCAGCTACTTGCTCTAAGTCATTTCCTGCATCAGTACTGATCTATCACATGACTCTCCCAGCGTCCAAATTGAGCTTCTGAAGTGGTCTGATTTTCACATCACTGTTCCAAAGTCAGCAGCTATTACCCATAACTAATATAATATGACAATACTCCTCAATGTCCCACTCTTCAAATGCCCTTAGTAATTGTCATCATTCAATATTTAGAATTATGCATGCTGGGAAAATGTAGTTCATAAATATAGTGTTTGTTATGCACAGAGGTTCCTCTCAAACCTTTATTCTTTAGCTCTTGGAGGTAATATGAGCTCTGTGACTGTAAGTGCTTCAAAACAAATATATTTCAAAGCAATGTTTTCTTCTTCAGAGAACATACTTGAAAATATAACTGAAGGAATTTTGACCAAAGTGCCTTCTGTTTGTTTGCTGCAGATAAAGGTAGATCACACTCAGTTCACATTACTCAAGTTTTTCTGGTATGCCAACATCCTATTGCACATACTCCTGAGCTCTGCAGCTAACTTTGCCAGCCCCACTCTAGGTCACAGAATAATGACATATAATCAGCATTTCTGTTCTTCAAGGTGTGTCACCTTGCTGACCTGATCTCTCTTTTCCAGGGTCTCTTCTTCTGCAACAGAGTCAGTTAATATCCTATTTCCCATTGGTCTTAAGTGCAAGCAGCCTGATTTTGCTGCCCTTTCTCACACAAATTGCACTCTGTCACATAGACAGACCCAGTGATTCTAGTCATACCTGTACGGTAAGGTTTTCACATGAAATTCAGTCAGAGTAACAGAACTGAGCCCCTTCTGTTTAAACCAGTCTTAATTCTCAGGTACACACCACTGCTGCCAGTTTACACTGCTCCAGACCTTCAAATAGGTGCAAATAAACGTTGGATCAAACTAACAGGCCCATCCCATCTGAATTTCTGTGTATGTATACATAAGCCATAAGCAACAAGCATAGAGTGAATGACATACATGGTGTTCTCATGCATAGAAGACAGCCAATGAGTGACTGAATGAGTGTTTGACCACATGTCATCAGGAGTAAAAGCATTGCAACATTCAGTGCTCCATTCCTTTGTCAGAGGTTCACACGGCCAGCCACAGGTCCTTGCATAGAAAAGGGGGAAAGCAAAATGCCCTACAATAGCAGCAGCTATGCCCTTGGACCATCATTGGAATCCCTGAGAACATATGAGATTTCCTAATGCTTCATATTACAAATTTTACAAGAGGTCATGTTGGTCTATCATAAATGTTGAGGCATGCAGTCTCAAGAACCATGGCTCAAAATTCAGCAAGAGAGAAAAGCATTACAAAAAAAACCAAGCATCACCTGAAAAAATTGTCTCTAAAGAAAATTAATTCATTTTCTACAAATGATTTACAATGTTATTTAGATCAAGGTGAAAGAGTTAAACATGAATCCAACGTAAGAGAAAAATGTAAATGTGCTTACAGGCAAGCTTCTCTGAAAAAGACTGACTTCATCTCACCTGGTTTCTCAGCATGTTGAGGTGAGAGAAGCACGAACAAAAGCAATATTTTTGCCTGTACTCTAGAGACAGTGACTTGATCAGTCACGTGAGTGATCATCTCACCATGACTCCACCATCAAATATTTGACAGGGTGTTATTTTATCAGTGCTAAGAAGTGCTGATTTCTCAATTCACTGCAAAGAGTTTCTGAGAGTAGAGGTCTTTTCAGTGTGCAGACCATGTGAACAGGAGTATCTAAAGAAATCTTTGAAAATTACTGGAGAGGAAACCAGTCAATTTCCATGTCTTTGACTAGAGCTAAGCTTTTACTGTCACTGTCCTTGAAAGCCTCCACTATTTGCATGGAGTTAAAACTAGAGGGCATTTGATTGTATTAAATGTAATATTATATATATCAGTGCCTTTACTCTCAATTAAAGTATGTATTTTTTCATATTCTCCAACAGAAATAACTGAACAGACTCAAACATAATGAAGTCAAACAGAAGCAAAGAGAGCTTTGTGAGTACTAATATGGCTCCATTTATTTAACAACGCCTCTTCCCTTTTGGGGATCTTAGCATATTTAAAGATCACAGGTAATTTTTTCATCGATACCCTTAGTTGCAGGAAGAAATACTGAAAGGAATAGGAAGTCAGGAATGTTTAACAAGTGGCTCAGAGGCTGGTATCGCCGATGAAATTTTGGGTTCTTTGATCTTGGGGAAACTTACATGTCACCTGGTCTGCTGGTAACAGATGGAGTGCGTCTGTGTCAGAGGGGGAGAAAGACCTTAGCAAACGAGTTGGCAAGACTTGTGGAAAGGGCTTTAAACTAGGCTCGAAGGGGGAGGGGGTCAAACTTGGGTCCTGCAGAAATTAACCAAAAACCCCTGTGGTAGCAGGCAACGAGAGGGTAGCTGCCACAAAGCGCCATGGATCATTGGACTGTCCCTCTAAGAAGGCAAAATGGTCGACAGACCAGCTGAAGTGCCTCTATACCAACATGCGCAGCATGGGCAACAAACAGGACGAGTTAGAAACTATCCTGCTACAGGAAAGTTACAATATAGTAGCCATTACAGAAACTTGGTGGGATGATTCCTATGATTGGAGTGTGACCATTGATGGCTACAAGCTGCTCAGAAGGGATAGGAACATAGGGGTGGAGGTGTTGCCCTCTATGTGAAGAAAAGACTAGAGTGTGAGAAGTTACTGCTAAAGAATAGCCATGAGCAGGTTGAAAGCTTATGGGTAGGAATTAGGGATAGGAACAACAAAGGGAACCT
>VZRU01018994.1:124141-147930 GCA_013398155.1 Pedionomus torquatus | reverse complement strand
AAAAAGAAAAAAAGAAAAAAAAAAAGAAAAGTAGCATGAAAACAATGTGACAGCTCCACTAACGTCCCTGGGATGACAGTGCTCACCAGCGCCAACCTTCTCAACAGTTCCCTCCGCTGAGGTACCAATCAGCATATTTTAAACAGCTGCCTTAAACGGCCTGGTTTTCAAGAAACACTACGTATCCGTAACTTTCATGAACTTCAAGAGTCTCATTTTCTGCATAAATATGAGTTTTGGATAATAACTTCATACATTTAAGCTCAGGAGTTCACAAGCAGCATCATAAATTGATTCATAAAAAATCCAGCACTGCAGTTTCATCACTAACTATTTTCCTAGAATTTGGCCACCAACATTTTAATGTTATTCCTTCCTCTAATGCAAGAGCACAATCCACAGCTGAAGAGAAAGCCTAATGGCATGCAGAATATTAGATTAATTTTCTAGTTTCTCAATTATCTAGTATTTCACTACTATAAAGTGAATTTGCAGCAAGTTTACAATACAGGCACAAACATCGGTGATACCTCTTGCCACACAAACATAACCGTAACTCAAAAGGGGTTTTAAGAGAATAAGAAAAAAATATTATTTTTTTTTTATAGTTGAAGATGATTGCAAATATTTTCTTTGCATTATTCATCCAGCCGCAGCTCGTAAAGAGTTGTCACTCTATATGTAATCTGACAGCTCAATTCAATCACAGTTAAAACACAGGACCCATGAGGTGTAAAAGAGATCACTGCTACTGTCATGTTTACACATTTCTTAGAAACAGTTTTATAATTAATTTCATGGATGCTTCTGTCCGTGTCCTACTACTGGCAGATAAAATGCAGCCTTTGGAGAACATCTTTTTATCCATCTCGCAATGAATATCTTCTCATCATTACAAGTGGAAGGCGCAGCATGCCTTTAGGGAGCTCAGGCTGTGAATTAATCTCGTCATTTGGAAACATTTTCATAACTGATTCCTCTCTAGAAGACTACAACTCACACACCCTTTTGACTTCTCCTTTTTCCCAGCCTCTCAGTATATGGATTCAGAGAAAGAGCTCGCGGGAAAACAACCAGAGGTAAATACCACTGCCCTTCGTAAACCTCTGCTAAATTAAGGAAATACAGTATCGCTGTCACACAACAAACCCCAAAGTAGCAGGAAAACAGCTGCTAGTATAGAGACTTTATAACTTTTCTACTTTGTTAATAAGTTATACAAACTAATGACCTAAAGTCACACAAATCTGACAGATTCCACTGCAGATCTGTACCTAGAGAGAGAGACCAGCTGCACCCTGGAAATAAGGCTCCCCTCCCCTACTGGGAGGACATCACTGTTTTTCTAGAAACCTTCCAGAAGATTTAAGAAGCTTCTAGCTAGCATTATTCTTCTTTTTACCCTCTTAAAAAAATAATTTAAAAATACATATCCATTCTGAGCCACTCAGAACAGGAGACTTGAGGTAGTTTCTACTCAGTATCTTTTCTCAGGAAAACACTAATGCAGCAATTTGCTACTTATCATACAATATCAGTACCAATAAAGGATGTCTCAGATCAGTAAAATTAAAACCAAACATCTGATAATTCCTAGGGCAAGGTTTACATAGCTAATCCATAAATAAACCCCCAAATGATGTCGAGAAACCACACAGCAGTAAATGCCAGAACTGAAGTTGCCTTTGTATGATGCCGTTTTTTAAATTGCAAAATCACAGGCTTATTATTTTTCCACTGGGTCCCTTCCTCCTTCACAGATTGGAAACTCCTTAATTAGTACTATTTGGTATTTTTAGTTCTATGCTCTTTGTTCAAGGCATGAGCCTATGTATTATTTACCACACATTAATTAAAAGCATTATTAAAACAGAATTGGTAATTTTTCTAAGATCTTTCTGTCATGGTTATCAAACACCCACTAATGCATTTATTTTCAAAACACCCAAAATGTGACAGATCAGTATTATTTGTATTTTGCTGATGCTGAACATAAGCAGAGCAAAATTAAACCCTGAAGAATGAGACAACTAAGGCTAGTTGCCTCAAAGACAAAGCCTTCATTACTATGAAATGCCTGGTTAATCCCCAAAGGAGATATATCCGTTTCACAAATAAGTAGCAGGTTCTGTGGGGAAAATGTTATGAAGGCACAATTAAATAATTAAAGACTTCCATCTGACACATTCTCCTAAGGACCAGACGAATCTTAATTTCCTAATGTTTGAGGGCTTGGCTTTGCAACCTGAGATACGTAATTCTGACATAAGATTTCTTTCCAGTTTTCTAGTTTAAAACAGAAGCCAATGACAAATAGCTTTACAGTGGCTCTGGACACTCGCTGCTGTGCCGGGTGACCTCAGGGGACAAAAACAGGAGGAGACTACAACGCGCTGGGTGGCAGCTCTAGAAGTGACAGATTTCCTTCTCTCTCTCACTTCTCCAGCTTTTTATCCAGCCTTATTTTCTCCAGACGCTAATCCCAGTCTGTCACCTCGGTGTCCCTTTCACCCAACCCTGCCAAGTTCTCTCCAGCTGCTTGTGAAATCCTCCCTGGGGCTGACCATCAGTAGAAACCCTCCCTAAATTAATTCCTATAACTTCCTTTAAGTTCTTTTCCTTGGTCTCAACAAGTCGTCCTGGAGGAAACCATGGTCAAATCCTATCTTTCCCCAGTGGTACTGACCAAGCAGCTTTCATTGCTTGGTCAGTACCACTTTCTTCCTCTTGTCTGCCATCCCCCTTTTCAACAAATCCTGGCTATGTACAAATTTATTCCATCTTCAAGGGCTCTGGGACTCTATGTAGCTGAAACTCTGACAAAAGCTACCTGCACCCAAAAATCTTCAACAGATCAGCGGGAGTACTGGAGAGATTGGGATCCTCAGTTGTTTGCTCTGATCTGGAGTAATCATTGTGGGCAAGGATGCTTGTACTCTTAGTAGGACGTTTTCTTCAGTATTCAGTGGAGATGGTGCCTGTGCGGTGCATGGGAGTTACAAGAACTGCAAAACAACACAGGTTATCTCAAGGCTTTTTAAGTTGCCACTGGAATGGTCATCTTGTGAAATCAAATATTTCTTGGCAGGTAAGAGTGGTTTTACATCAATCAGTACTCAGCACAAATTATGGTCTGAAAGAAATGTCCGAGCTGCTTAAAGCTGGATGTACTGAGAAAAAAAGTTCCTATTTATTCTGGCTTATGTGACTGGAGATAATGATGATGTTTTGATTGCCACCATTTATCAACACACCAGCTTCACAGCTTTGAAGCTGGATAACATTTATTAAGAAAATTTACCGTTACTGTGTAGGTTGTCAGAAAATATAACAAGGCCCAGGCAACTGTTTTCTCTTGGATGGAAAATTGACTCCCACCAAATCTAATGGCAGGATGCCATCCTTGAACATTTTATCATACAGATTAATGATGAGTATTGTGTAATATAATATTCCAAGAAAGTGGTATTTAATTTATAAATATGTGACATTATTATTATATATAACATTATTGAATGTAACACTATCTCTTCTGAGCATGTTTTATCAGAATATTTTAAGTGTTTTCTGAGTCTGGTCTAGGATATTAACATGACACAGAAATTCAAAACCAAAGGTCAACATTGGGTCTATGTCCTGTTTTCAGCTGGGATAGAATTAATTTTCTTCCTAGGAGGGGCTGTGTTTTCTGTTTGGAATGAGACAAAGTTGGTAATACATATTGTTTAAGTTGTTGCTAAGTGATGTTTATATTTAGTCAAGCGCTTTTTCAAGAGGAAGCATAAACAGGACAAGCTAACCAAAGGAACATTCCATACCATAGATGTCATGCTCAGTATGTAAAGGGGGGTTGGCTGGGGGGTGGGAATCTGTGATCGCTGCTTGGGACAGGAGAGCCATTTGTGTTGCATCGCTTTATTTTGTCTAGTCTTTTACCATTATTTCCTCATATTCCTTTATACTAAATCTAAAAAATCTTGTTAAAAGGAAATGCCTTAAAAAAGTCAATGATCTGAAACATAATAGCCTGATAGTATCAATGCTAAGGTCCTTTAAGCTGACTGTATTTTACCTTAGTAACAAATTCTTACATATAACAAACATCCAATAAACACATTCAATAGTTTTTATGTAACCAGATAAATCAAAGGAAAGAATGGATGGGGTTATAAATTTCATATCCTATGTGTTCACAGTGAAGAACAAATACCTTTTTGTTGTTTGATAGTCTAAATATCTTACATTTGATTTAAATGCCTCAGATGGTCAGCCAAAAAGCTGTTGGGCAGAAAAGAACAGTTCCAATCAATTCTGTAATGACATTAGCTAGGAAATTAATATTGGGAAATGATGACTAATGCCCATATAACCGAGTTCCTGTAAGCATAAAGCAGTGTGTGCTGAAAGAAACCATCATTAGCAACTGTATTTTTCTACTAATTGAGTGCTGAGCATTGGCCAGATTTTGATCTGGGTTCTCTTGCAGTATTAAATCAATAATTCAATCTAATTCGAATTTGAATCTGGCTCTTTATTCTTTTTAAAGAACCAACCCATAAAGTGAAACAAAGTAGGTACTTTTTTTTTAAATAATCATCAACATCCAACTATTCTGATGGTTTCTTCATGGAATGCATATAGCCACATAATAGAAAGAGCAGAAGAAACAGAGATTTTATATCTAATAAAGGTCCCGTTTAGACTCTTATTTTTTGCCATTATGAAAACGAATGAAGACCAGCAGCTACTCATGTAGCCTATATTTCAATTCAAACCATCAATATAGAGAAAGAAATGGGTGCATCAGCCAACCCGCAGTTTTTCTCATGTTTATTCTTCGTATTTAATTAGATCTCTGTTGTAAAATTATATAAGGACACAAGCGAAAAATTAAGAAATGCAATATAGATCCTGATCAGGAAGCAGCAGAAGAAAATTAGAACTACATGAAGAAATTTTATAAACTGCTCTGCAAAGTTAAATTCAGTAAAAGGAATTCAACAAGATGATCAGAAGGCTGGAGCACCTGTCTGATGAAGACAAGCTGTGAGTTGGGACTGTTCAACCTGGAGAAGAGAAGGCTCCAGGGAGACCTTAGGGTCCCTTCCAGTCCTAAAGGTGGTCCTAAAGGATAGATGGGGAGGGACTCTTTATCAGGGAATGGAGCAATAGGATGAGGGGGGAAGGGTTTTAAACTGAAAGAGGGGAGATACAGTTTAGATCTCAGGAAGAACTTCTTTGCTGTGAGGGTGGTGAGACACTGGAACAGGTTGCCCAGAGAAGCTGTGGCTGCCGCATCCCTGGAGGGGTTCAAGGCCAGGCTGGATGGGGCTTGGAGCAACCTGGTCTGGTGGGAGGTGTCCCTGCCCAGGGCAAGGGGGTTGGTACTGGATGATCTTTAAGGTCCCTTCCAACTCTAACCATTCTGTGATTCTTCCGTATTTACATGTGAGTAGCACGAACGTATCTGTTATGGAGTGGCAAGGGGGCCAGCTTTCCTACTGTAGACCGAGTCTTTAACTAATACAGAAGTATTTCTGAATCTTCACAGATTTCACAGCTACAGAGAAGGAGACTAAATTCACCTGCTGTAAAATCTTTCTAAACAGCATTGAAGAACTTACAGATAATACGCACATACCTCTGTATGGGCATGCATGCCAGTATGCCTTACAGCTTACATGTATACATAGAAGTATCTGAATTACAATTTATTTTAAAAATCCATTATTTCTGTAGCATGAGACATTTGCCATAAATCTCTAACTATTAAAATAATTCATACGGGGAGTAATTTTCATCAGCTTCTGTCCGATCTTACCGTTTCCACTACTGGAAGGTTTTTTTCACCTAAAGGAGCTCCCGTGTAAAATTCCCTGGAAGATTGGCTAAGACTGCTTATTCTGAGAAGGTTCTTTCCACGGCAGAAGGCTGAAGTTCCATTTATATAATAAAATACATCAAAGTTCATTACAGCCTCTGCAATGACAACCTTGGGTACTGGCTGTCATATTTTTTTCAGCCTGGATGAAAATTCTGATTACTGCAATCCGCCGTGGAAAGGGAATGACAATCACAGGCCTCCAGCAACAGCACAGGAGGATAATCTATTGTTTGCTGTCGTCTCAAAGGCTGTAATGACTCTTATCTTTACACCAAATTGAAGAGAGAAGCTCGTTCCAATTATATAAAACAATCTCTCAAACGCCGTTACTTGATTCTAACTGTAAACCAAACCACCCAAGTCAAGGCCTGTTATCCCAACTAATTATGCTTTAAAAATACCTAACGATGCAATAGGACACAGAAAGAGAAGATGCTCATCAGTGTGGGGTTTATCTTCCGCTGAAGCTGTACATTTACAGTGCAATGTTCTTTCTGAAAATCACAGCTCCACCCTTCTTCATTTTACAAAGCAGAAGCCAAGGGGAAAACACACTTCTCTTTTAATCCACTTCAGTCCCTTTGATCCAACCTCTCCTATCCAGGCACTGAATTAGGACTGCCTAATTAATTCAGATTAATAAAAAAAAAAAAAAACTACAAAAGGTTCTTGAAAAGACCGAAGAGAGTATTGTTAAATAAAGGTTAGTTCAGTTTAACACAGCAAACTTAGGAGATAATTAATGCTTTCCACACGTTTTTTCCCTTCAGTCATTTTCACCTGTAAAACTCAACAAAATTCCCTGTGTGCCATTTAGATCAAAACTCTAGTAACACGTGACTATTATACAAATTAGGTTCCCGGTTAACAAGGGTTTGGTGAAGAAGGATACCAGGGGTATCCTGTGCCAGCGCAGGAGGCCAGGGTAGTAGATGGGGGCCACCTGGGAAGTGGTGTGTGCTTAGAGGAGCATTTAAGAGTCACCTAGAGGATCTTCAGTGGGTTGGTGCTCTGGGAGGCAAAGTAAGGAAGATGCTTGAGCAGAGTTAGCTTGGAGGGAGAGACTACAAAGGTTGGTGGGTCCTTATTTCATTTGCTTTTACTGTGTCATGCTAATCTTTCTCGGGAGAGACCTAAACAAAAGCCAGCTGAAGATCACAGATGATCGTTTACTAAGAGAAGGAAGGGATTTCAAGTCAGAGCCGAGGCAATCCACTACACTGCTCTTGGTTGCTTTTGCACTCTGTCAAGAGATATTGAACACCTATCTCTGCGGGTGGCAGGGTCTTTGCAAAACAAACCATAAGTGCAATTTGTTCTCTCCTTTCCTTGGAGCTGCGCCCACAGCTCTTTAAGATTAAAGACTGACAGCCACATGGCCAAAGCCCGACTTCTCACTCCTTCTAGGACAGATTGATACAGGCAATGTATAATGCCATGTAATTACAGCAATATGTAACGCCACATAATTTGGAAAGACAGAAAAAGATTAATACGAGGGGTAAAAAAGTCAATCATAAGTGTTCCGAGTCAAATTTGGCATAAACCCCAGCCCACGCAGTGCAGAGAGCAAACTACGCCAGTTTGAAACACAACAACAGAAAGCATCATACATAAAACATATCTCAAAGCTTAGTAGCTCAACTGCATGCTCCAAATGTATTGTAATTACGGTAACTTATAGTAAATATAAGTGTCTATTTTATGACTGAGTAAGAAATTAGGTTAATCAGAAATTAGATGTGTGAGCAAGTACCACGTCTCAAAACTGAAGGTAACCCAAATTATGCAAAATCTAATAAAAAATAAAAAGATACGCTCTATTTTTGTTATTAAAAAAAGATTAAAGTTCTGAATTATTTAGGAAGCATTTTCATTTATGAGGAAAAGGCCATTTTTCATCTGTAAATGTATACAAATGACATTTCAAATAGTTTCAGTACTGTTGCCAAGAAATTATTATACTGTGAAAGGATTTTTTTTTGAGAATGGGACATAAAATGCACTAGATTCAATATTTTAATTCTAGGCTAATTGATATCTTTTTGAGATATAAAAACGGTTGCCAGCTCCCTTTGGTGTATGCAGAAAATAAAGCTTATACTCCTCTAAGGCTTTCAATTAAAGCCCCCAAACTCAATTGTAACCCATATTCTTGAGCACAAGAGCTCAAGATTTAAATCTCTCCATAATCTGTTGTTATTACTTCTCATCAATTTAATTACAAAATATTTTGTGCAGCTGTTAAACACTCACCAGAAGTGTCCTCCTACTTAACCCTCTATAAGGAGTTAGAAGTCTCTTCCCATATCTGTTCTGTAGCCAGCACAATTATTTTGACTCCTGTGCTGCTTTATACTATAATATTACTAATAAATAACGAATACTCTTGCAACAGTAATTCATGAGTCTTCCATAGACTAAAGTCTTTTGTAGGCTGCTTTCAAAATTTACTTTTATCCCTGTGTCATGCAAAATCTGTTTTCTCTCGCAGAGGATAACTGAATAATGGGGGTCTTTTTTTTGACCTTTTGAAGAAGCAAGACAGCCTGGACTGTCAAACCATCTCTATAACACGCATCAAACCGTGCTTTTTAATAAACACATTATTATTTTTCTTCCAGCTATACTTACTGCAATGTGGCTTGCTTTGCTCACACTTTATTTGGTTTTGGACTCAGCGGATCAGATTTGTTAGTGGGATTACATCAGGGAATTCAGTCAAGTCACTGCAGGCAGGACTCACCTACTGAAAAACAATAACTGCTTTCTATTTACTTTTCTCCAACTCTTTTCTGAAACCTTTGAAAACCTAAGGTGTGTAGGTGAAGAAGCTTGATCCTAGCGCAGCTAAAGGGCCTGTCCTCCCTAAGCCAAACTGAAGGACACTTCTCCATTCCATAAGGACTGAGAAAGCTGAGAACAACAAAAGCTGCTACTCTTCTGGACTACTTTTCAGTATCTTCGCTCTACTCGGTGTAGGAAAAAAAGCATCTCACCATCACTGTTGACGCAGACGACGACAGGAACCTGTGTACCGGGACCACACGGCTTCTCGTTGTCAGGAATGCACTCCTCCAGCCCCACGATTCTCCAGTCGTAGCAGGATGGCTCCTCACATGGGATGGCTTCCAGCAGGTGAGGGCAGTTTCCCGTTCCCCCCGTAGGCTCATTGGTGATGCGTCGCTTCCTTAGCTTAAATCCTGAGATGCCCATGAAAATACAAAAGGTAGGGTAATTAAATCGTAAAACACAAAGTGGAGAGATTTGTACCTCTCTACACTTGAGTGAACAGTTCTGTTTCTTTTCTGTGTCAAAGAATACCCAAACACTTGGCGTGACGTGGCTTTTTAGAAAACTGGGTAGATGGAAGAGAAGTAAAATTTACCAAGAGTTTTACTCAAAAGTTTTGAGCTGAATGAGTAAGCTTTGCCTTAAACCCCTGTTTATCCCAGTCATACATGCTCCAGGAGGGACAGAGAAGTCATTTCCCATGCATCCATCTAACCTAACCCATCTTGACCAGATTGCTGGGTTGTTCTTCTCAGATTCTTTGTTTGGAGATGTGCCTCTTAGTTCAATTAGAATAAATATTACTTTAAAATATATTTCCATGTATCTTTCTTTTCTTTTTTTTTTTTTTTTTTTCAAATTAAAGAGGTCAGCCAAATTATGTCTAAATGGTTTAGGGTGCATGTCACAAAAGACTAATACAATTTCAGAAGAAAAGCTCTAGTGTCTACTGCAACAAAGAAGGCAAGTGATCCCCAGTGAAAGGCCATTTCTGAAAATAGAGACTTTCTTCTGAAACTGGGAGAGCCTGTACAACTTTTACATCATTCTCTCAGAACAGCTGTCAGTGAAATTACAAAATAAAATATATGGAATCCCAGGTAAGAGGGAAATATTAGCAGTTGAGAAAAGATCCCTGCTCGTATGTGCAAAAATAAAGACTTGCACAAAGCACATCCTACTACCTTTCCATTAGGCAGGTGCCCAAATCAGCCTCACAAACCTAACCATCACCACTGAAAACAGCACAAATCTTTCGGTGGTGAAGCAGCTGAAAACTACTCGACATCTGTACCCAGAGGAGACTTAACCCAATAGGCTTACACGCCAAACATCCCTTTCCTTCTGGAATTGATCAAGCTTGAGTCACGTTACTATGAGACAGAATTTTAAAACTGGTGTTATTGCTGCCCAGTCTAAAGCGTGGCTTGCTGTGTTCCAGGAAGAAGCAGCTAAGCTAAAGTGATGATTACAATTGCTCCTTCCAGCAGACATATGGGGCTGCCCTTTCTCATGAGTGCTTTCAGTCACGGCACCGAGTCTGAACTCTCAACTCGTGTCAGATAATCACATCGCAGCAGTGACAAGGCCAGTTTTCCTCATTTCCAAACCAAAAACCTGCAGACTTCTTACATGAGGTCCTTGTCAATGCATTCTTGCTTTCCTATTCTGATGTCAGGTTACCACAATCTGTTCTGCACAGGAATAGACTGTAAAACATGTGAAAATTGAAACCAGCACATATGTCATCAGTAGAACAGTGTCCCTTATCAACACTGATTGTTTGCCAGAGAATGCTTCATGGTCTGTTGGTGAATCCTTGAGCTATTACTGAACTGCAAATCTTTGATTGACTTGGACATGATGTACCACAAAGGCTACTTCTCCTTTCGAGACAGTGCCAGAACTGTCCTTTGATCGCACGTTCAAACCGTATCCCTTTCAGTTTGAGAGGAAGGTTTGAAACTGGAATTGACCTATAATAGCCCAAATTGACCTTGAGAGTCTAGCAACCAGCCTAGATTTTTGCCAGCTTTGGTGGAGCAGTAATGCTAAATATAGTCGTAATTCAAGGACCTTTTTTGATGCTCAGAGGCACTGGATATGCCCTTCTTGGTACAAAAATTAGTGTGCTTACATAGCCAGAGGTGCCTACTGACTAGGAGTATGGAATAATCACCACTAAAAGGCTTTGTTGAATTTTTACATACCTTTCTTGGCCTGAGGGTCATCACAGCTTTCATAGGTGCATGGTCCCCAGGCAGACCATGCCGAGGTCTCACACTCTGTAGGACAGGGGATATGGCACAGCTGGGAGGTGCTGGGAAGAGGTCCCGTACACAGGCTGCGGTCCACTGGCCTCGAGGCTGTCAAAACAAAGTCAACACATTTCTCACACGTCACTGGTCACTATCCTCAGCTCTAAGTGGACAGAACCGTCCTTCATTCAGAAAGGCTGCTATCTCATCATTTTAATCTGATGAAGTGATGGGAAAATGCCTGTTTTGAAAAGAACGAAACGGAAGTCAGTTTACCCTCTGCATGAACGGAGCCAAATCCAATTACGTGGAGTCAGTAGATATTGCAGCTCCTTCCTGGACTTATTCCTTTCATTTAACAGACAGATTATGTTACCACAACAGTCCTTCACATTGCACTCTCTCTAAATCAATGCCCTGCTCTTTTATTATGTCTTCATTTCAGAAACTGAGCAATAAGCTATATAATTCCCTTTGCTCCCCTGTGATACTATAACTTCAAAAGCTGTTTAATTAATATTTAGACGATTATTTTAAGCTAGAACCTGAAACACAGTTAAAATTATGACAAAATTTTGTTTTTTCTTTTTTGCTAATGACTTTCAAGGGCACACTCATCAATATGACGTGCAGTAGCAGCACTAGTTCAAGAAAGGTTATGTCTTAGATACGTACATGGTTTGCATATAACATAAATACGTGTAAAATTGTCTGGATGATTGGACTCAAAGACTTGTGGTCAACAGCTCGATGCCCAACTGGAGACAAGTGACATTTCTCAGGGGTTAGTATTGAGACTGGTGCTCTTTAATGTCTGTTGATGACATGGACAGTGGAATTGAGTGTACCCTCAGCAAGTTTCCATACAACACCAACCTGTGTGGTGTGGTCAACACCCTGGAGGGAAGGGATGCCATCCAAAGAGACCCTGACAGGCTTGAGAGGTGGGCCTGTGCAAACCTCACAAAGTTCAATAAGCTCAAGTGCAAGGTCCTGCATGTGGGATGGGGCAATCCCAAGCACAACTACAGTCTGGGCAGAGAATGGCTGGAGACCAATCCTGAGGAGAAGGACGTGAGATTGTTGGTAGACAAGAAGCTCAAAATGAGCTGGCAATGAGTGCCCTAAGTCCAGAAAGCCAACCGTATCCTGGGCTGCATCAGAAGTGTGATCAGAATGTTGAGGGAGGTGATTCTCCCACTCTGCTCCACTCTTGTGAGACCACACCTGGAGTACTGCATCCAGCTCTGGATCCCCCAATGTAAGAAGGATATGGACCTGCTGGAGCATGTCCAGAGGAGGGCCATGAAGGTGATCAAGGGCTGGAGCACCTCTCCTATGAAGACAAGCTGAGGGAGTTGGGGTTCTTCAGCCTGGAGAAGAGAAGGTGCTGGGGAGATCTTACAATAGCCTTCCAGTAGCTAAAGAGGGCTTACAGGAGAGATGGGGAGAGACTCTTGATCAGGGAGTGTGATGGGGAGAGACTCTTGATCAGGGAGTGTGATGGGGAGAGACTCTTGATCAGGGAGTGTGGCAACAGGATGACATGTCTCTGCCCACAGCAGAGGGGTTGGAACACACCTTTAAGGTCCCTTCCAACCCAAACCATTCTATGATGTTATATACATAATATATTTCAAATAGTTAAAATTCTGCATAAGACAACTGATTTTTTCATTAACATATTACTAATCTATAAAGACACATGGGACGGCATATTCTCCTATCTTTAAGCATCAATAAGCCCTGGAACAGGCCAAAATCACCCTGCTCCTTCCATATTTTACCTTTATGAATTCCCAGGTTAGATAAATAAGAGGACAGTTCTATAAGGTGCAAGAGTAGGGCATAGAACCTGAAACAAATAATTTCATCTCAAGGAAGATTTTAGCTCTCTTTCACAATATAGTACTTAACAAATTATTAAACTAAGCAGGGAATATCTGCTAGAAGGCAAAATGAAGTCTGCCACATACATTGACTTTGGCTGCTTGAAGAAACATGCAATTCCATAACTTAAAATACTCTCATCTACCCCCTCGGCTCTTTTTCATAGGAAAGTCATCTCACTAATTTTCTGCCACCACTACCAACAATCTCTTTTCATGGAAAGGGCTCTCCGATGAAACATATTTTCCAATAAGTTCAGAATATGACAAGATATCCTTCTGAAAGATGGGATCAATAACCACAGACACAATGTTAAGGTAAACAGCAGGTTGTTAAAGTATGGTCTCTTTCGTACGTAAGTGTGCGTCTTTCCATTCAGACTTTCTAAGAAGGTGGCGTTTCCAGTTATAGAAAAAGCCTTCAACTCTCACTTTTTAAGGGCGAAAGAGATTGAAAAATCAACACCCTGTTCTGGTTTCCCGTGTTGCCTCCTCTGGCACAGTTTTACACCCCGTTGCTCCACATAATGAAGGCATGAGGATGGCAGACAGTCATTCGACATTACTGCCTCCCAGCTCACCAGCCTCTTAACGGAAAATAACATGAGAACAAATAGTCCAGCATTTGCATAATGTTATGTTGGAATTCAATTTTATGACAGAACATTGAATTTTACAATAAGTTTGACATGCACTCTTAACATGCATGATAATCAACATTATATGCATATCTTGTGTAGAACGTGGATATAAATAAACATAATTTGCCTGTAATTGAATTTGTATTGAATAGTTGTCCCCCCCCCCAAAAAAAAAAAAAAAAAAAGGAAAAACAGTAAGTAATTGCTAACTGCATTTTTTTAACCTTGATTTAATCAGGGAATTACCCAAGTGAGACAGCTGAAATTAAGGGTCAATTACCCCCCTGAGACACAGCCTTGCTTCAGGGAATGGAGAAAGTGTTCTGAGGAATGATTTGCTTCATCTCCAGCCTGCATCAGGACAAAGCACTCACCATCACACTCATTCATGGGATGTTACTTATAAAAAAATAGCAAAGACCTTTCATCGGGAAGCTTTAAATAGCAGATTTTAATATCACAGATGTGCTGTATTGCAAAGAGACTTTAAGAGTCTGCCAATAGAAGGTACTACTGTGCTACTGACACAATCCATTTGGCTTTAAACTAAATTTGTGACGGTCCTGAAATTCTAAAATGTGAGGAATTGTGAATGTGTTTGTTTTTAAAGAGGCTGACTTAAGTAATAGGAATGCCATTTCAATTTTTTCGTAGGTATCCATCCAGGAAGAATTCTAGCTCTTGTCAGCAAACACTGTTAAATACATTTATCATGAAAACATCTACTGAAAATATCTGCCTTTTCCATCAGTCATCAGGGCGTAGGGGAAGGAAGTGCTTTGCAGACAGGTAAGTGGTATCAATAAATCTCTCGATAAGCTAGAATGTTTTTGAAATGCTGTTCTTAGAACGTAAGTGATGTACAAATGTCTGCTACTAGATCTATTATATATTGCTTTTAAACCAAAATAATTCAAGAGTAGGACAGACAATTTATATTCCAGATTATTAAAAAAACATTTTCATCATTGAAGACTCAAGGAGTATTTCACTCAGGATTGTTCAGAATTCCTTCTTTGAGATGACAGTAAAAAACTTTGCCTGGCCTGGGTATCTTAGGAACATTTTGCTCCCATTAATTTAAATAGATTTCTTTCAGCATCAAAAAAAAAAAAAAAAAGTATAAATGAGCTCAGCTTTTACTGCTTATTGTTTAGCAAAGACTCTTTGAGAGAAGATGACGCTGGATGCAGAAATTCACAGATGAGAACCTCGTCTTATCTCTAGCCTTTCACACTATTTTGTGGCAGCAATAAAGATTGTTCTTTATTCCTTGGAAGCGAGGCTGAATGCTGATTAGACTGTGTGTAATACTACAAGCTCTGTGAGGAATTTGACCAAATTTGGGGCCAAAAATGGAAATAAAAGTGAATGCATTTTGGTAATCTCTTTTTTTTTTTTCCTTTAGTCTAGCTAAAAAAATTGCACTCACTTTTGAATGAATTTTAGGTTTCAGGCAGTGACCTAAAAAATAAATGGGATTCAGTTACCCTGTGCTCAAATCATCTACCACATTATGACATTTTTGCTGAATATATTTTATAGCCTTATAAAACAACTCCTAGAAGGACTAAAAATAGGCTGGAAAGAAAAAACACATTTCTGTTATTAACATTTTGTTAGATTTATTAGGCTCTCAACCTCCCCATTCTTCTCCAGGAACCCTCAACAGACTAGTGCTCCGTAATGACCAGGCAGGCAAAGAAAGTGGATTCATATGTGGCTCCATCAGCATAAGCAAGAGCAAATTCCTATTCCCCCCCCTTGGTCATTTGTTGCACTGGTTTCACAGCAAACAACAGAAGGAAATTTCTCCAACTGAGGTGCTCTTACTTGAAAAAAGCAAGAAAAACCCACGAAGCCCCAAACACATTAGTACCAATAATGAAAGAACACATATTCTTCCCTCGTTTTGTACAACGCTGAATGCTGTCCTCAAAAGACAGCAGATAATTCAGGACCTGATCCTCTAACCAACTGCACAACTCCATCATCCATGTAAGCAGTTGCTCTGTGTTCCAACAGGGCAATGAGGGTGGGTTTGCGGATGCAGAATAAATTTATTCCCACAAAGGAACTTTCCTCCCACCGTCATTCTGCATGGAGGGTTTTAAAAGTACCGGGAAAAAGATAATATGATCTACCTCATAGGCTTGCCGTGAGAGAAACTTCACGGCTAAACCATTTAAATAGGGGAATAGAGATGAAACAATTTAAGTCAATGGTAAATAAATGTCAGAATGACAGTGGCCTCCAGGAGTCTTAGTTGTCAACTGCCTCATTACTACACCCAATACTCTCTTTTCTTCCTCAAGTCTAAATTTATGAATTCTGATAGGGGATAATGCAGACCTGAATGCCGTGAGGAATTCTGGTTTAGCGAAGTATTAAAAGTTCAAATTGTTATTGGGGCACTAACTCAGTGGCTTAAATCTACAGAGGGAGCTGGGAATAGCAGCTGTGACGCATCCTTGTGATGAGCACAACAAAGCAATCCCCAGTACTCAGAATCAAGAGGAAAAATCAGTCACTTGCTGAGGTGTGGAGCAGGGAACTGTCCTAGCATCCCACCTGGCTCACAGAGTGTGAGTTTAGGCCTGTCGCTTTCAAACTGCTCTGAAATTTCCTGAGAACTCGTGAATCCGTTCAACTATTTCCAATAGTTATAGGTGTTAGTGATACCCAGAACAGCCAACAAAATTCCCCCGACAGGGACGTTGCCTCCTTTGCATGCTTTTGATTGAGAGGCCTTAATTTACCTACCTGTTATTTCAAAAGTGATCGATAGCAGAGGTGCAGCACTAGCCTTCGACTTGCTCTGTGACTGACTTTCTGAAATAACAGGGAAACGCCACCGTGAGTATACGAGAACTCAGCCTCACCGAGACAGCATTCACTCCAACCAACAGCAAACTACTCTGAAACCAAGGCGTTTCCCCACGGCTAAAACTGGTAGGTGTCTCCCCCAGCTTTTCCCAACCCTCAAATTGCTCAGGGTTTTCTAATGGTATTGTTTTTAGAGGCACTGATTTTGTTTATTCCTACGAGGGCCTGGAGAGCAGCACCGAATCTAAGGTGGGAGGGTGGAGAGAATCACAGGATCTTCATGGTTGGAAGGGACTTCTGAGTTCATCGAGTCCAGCCACAGACACACAAACATACGTACACAAACCATGCCCCACAAAAGAAATCACCCAACCCAACAATCTCAGCCACCAGAGCATGCCCTGAAGTGCCACATCTACATGTTTCACAACACCTACATGTTTTCACAAATACCTCCAGGGATGGTGACGCCACCACCTCCCTGGGCAGGCCACACCACTGCCTGACCACCCTCTCAGTGAAGTAATTCTTCCCAATATCCAACCTAAACATCCCCTGACACAACTTCAGACCATTTCCTCTGGTCCTATCGTTATTCCCTTGGGAGAAGAGGCTACCACCCACCTCTCTACACCTTCCTTTAAGGGAGCTGGAGAGGGCAAGGAGGTCTCCCCTCAGCCTTCTCCTCTCCAAACTCAACACGCCTGGCTCCCTCAGCCTCTCCTCCTTGGACTTGTTCTCTAGAACAAGAGAAGGAGGATGAGCCAGAGAAGCAGCTCTTCTGAAAATCTACCCCCTAACGTGGAACCACCCTCGAGGCTCCCTTTATTTAAAAACCCAGGCCCACTTCACCCCTACTTTGAGCTCTCGAAAAAATTGTTCTCATGTTTATGCATCCAAAGACTAGTTACGTTATAATCAGCTTTCCGGAGCCTGCAGAGATTACCTCCTGATGGGCTCCGCGTATTCCTGTCACAGTCTGATAAGGGCAGATTTCACACCCGCCTAAGCTGGCGAGACTTTACAGCCTCCCAAAATCCTGATCAGCATTCNGAGTCACACACCCGACTGATCCGGGCAGTCATGCTGAAGTGGATGTTGGTATTAATATTCCCCACAAACTGCACCTCTANCCTCCCCATAGCCGGGAGCTTTCACTCCTTTACTCCGAGGCAGGGGCATCTCAACTTTGTTCGGCACAGGCCATTTACCAAAAGCCCTCGGGCAGAAGACGATTTGCATTAAACAAAGAGGCTCGAAAGCTGCCTTTTTTTTATTATTATTATTATTATTTTTAAANCAGTTTGGTCAGCTCTGGTCTAAATGTTGTATTACATTATTGATTTGTACAATGTGTTGCTTTTCCTGAAGTGTGAGGCTATATTTATTTATTTTTTTACTACTAACAACGTGTGTTCTTATGAAACAGCTACAGAAGAGAATAAAATTTAATTAACAAGCTAAATGCATTCAGCTTAATTCACTAATTAGAAAATCTATAGTGCTGCATTAGTATGCAGAAGCAGACGTAACATCAAATCCTCAAGCACAGTTCCTAAGGACGTGTATTACCAAACGAATTTTGTCTCTTAAGCTATTCTCTCTTTTCCTAAGAATCTGTACGAGCTGCAACAGTGGCAGTGAATAATCTCCTCCGTCCTTCAGGGAGAGAAACAAACCAATGAAATTATATTGGCTTGAACTCCTGAAAGCCCCTTAAGAAGTTGACCAAATCAAGAAAAAGAAAGCAAAAAACAAAAACCACAACCCAAAACCAAACCAAAAATAAATCAATTCTCTGAGAATGAAATCTAGTCATATTTTTACATATTTCTATATTGTGCTCACATGCCAGAACTGACAGACTCCACCTGCGTATCAAACCGCACGGGTTCATCACCCAGCTGAAGGACACACGGGAAAATTTACATTAGAGGAAGGAACCCAATGGAGGATTTCTGACACACCTTCTCACACTCTTTCCTCTTGAGAGCCACCCTTCACATGAGACAGTATTATTCAGTAGATAGTAAGAAATTGCGATTTGTAGCGAGGAAATGGTATATTTACAGCACGAAATCTCTGATACTGTGATTAAGTATTTTCACCTGAACTAGAAAATAACAGTAACCTGCAAGGTTGGAAGGCGCTCGTGGCAGAAGACAACTGTGAGTTCTGGAATGCTGAAGTGCTCCGATTTCCCACTTATGCAATTGCAAGTGAATCAAATTTACCTTCTTTTTCCTTGAGGGTATTTAAATAGGAGAGGAGGTTTTCGTTAGCTTGCACGCAGTAGGTTTCCCGGGTTTGGATGCCACCGCCGCACAGCGCAGTCTGATTTCCTCGCCTCTTGTCCTGTTGGCTCAGGAGAGGATCAACACGGCATTCTGTCCACTCGGTGGTCCTCCAGCCGTACCTAGATCAAATTCGGTTAATTAGGCCTTTAGAAATCAGGAAGCCATTTTACACAGCATTAAATTATTCAAGCTGAAACGCCTTAATACCTTTGCTCATTTTCTAAAAGGCCCAAGCTGCACAATTTCTTGTACAAAAAGATGCGCTAAGTATGATATTTTGTGGGGGTGGAAACTTTTCCTCTGTTACTTCATTTCTGAAATCACTACTTTTCAGGAAGGTCTTTTCTTTTCAATTCCTGAAACGTATTGTACATATAAATAATATATTGGAATGACGAAACGGTTGGTATACAGAGACATATAGTCTATGTTCAGATAAGCTAACTTTCAAGATTGTGATTCTTGGCGTTTGTTTACAGCTAGGCAATTCACAGGAATTAAAGCCAAAATATTGAAGAAATATGCAGGCTGAAAAACATCAGAGCCAGAAAAGGAGAGGGGGGGAAAAAAAAACACAACAACCAAACTCAAAAAAAAAACAAACCCAAAAGCCTCCTGTTCATCTTTGATATGAGACAGCAGTTTCTCCTGAATATCAAGGTAAAGCTATAATTGTATTTTTTTAGTATTACTTCAGAAGAACCTTTCGGTAAGTCCCTTTTTCACTGTCAGGAGGAAGATGGTTCTGCAGTACTGGAACGTCCCTGCTGGGTACTGATGAATGATGAGAAGCTGTGAGCTTTCTAATCAGTGAATGCACAGGAAAGAAGATCTATGCCTCCCAGTTAAAACCCCAATCAGGATTACAAACCACAAGAAATGCCATGGAATTCTCCACCCAACAAGTACTTTAAGGCTAAATCAAGCGAACTGCTTCCAATGTGGCTGGAGATGGGGGAAAGGTGACATTTCAACTCTTAAATGAAAAATATGTACCGCAGTCAAAGATGCTTAGCATCAAATGACATTTCCCCAAACCTTCTTCTCGGTCTGATAAAGGAAAAGCACAGTTGGGACTTTAACATTAATCTTGATTAGTTGATAGGGACTATGGGAACCTCTTGAATCGTAAAGTGCTTGCTGTCATTTCTCCTAAACTTTAAGCAGGGTTAATTTATTCACTGTCACCCTTAGCCTCTCTCACTTTCCATGTGGGGCCCCAGTCCTGCCTTCCGTGTGCCCAATATGAGTCTCACTTTAAAAGTCCAGTTGCTAACCAGATGTTTATCGCCTCCTTCCTATCTTCAGCAAACAGACAAGTACTTCAGAAGGCAATCATTCTGGGAGAAGTGTTATGCAGGGAAAAAATCACTGGCAAATGAATACAATTCATTTATTTGGGTCCTGACTGAGCTTGCATACATCCACACCAACGGCCTCTTTTAAAAGTTAGTGCTAATGCAAAAATACATATTTGTTATCTGTATTTAGAGGAGTAAGTGATTTCCTACAACAGCAGCTACTTGCAGACTTTGGGCTTTTAAGAAGAGCACTGAATAAGCCAAGCCTTGAAGAAGAATAAAATCAAACCTATTATTTCTGTAATAACGGTTTGCTTGATATTCCATCACCAGCCCTGTACACTTAATTGATTAATTCCTGGTTTCAGTATGGGGAGAACTGAAATGAACCAACTCACGTAATGCACGGTGCCACGCCATCTCCTTGAGAAACGCACTGCTCTGTTTCTTCTAATTGCGGGCACTCGCTTTCACCGCCGATAGGGAGCTGCTTAATGGTCCGTGATCTTGTTCGATTCCCTTTTGGGGTGGTCATGTCAAAGCAGGTTTTGGAGCAGGGGGTCCATTCGGACCACTCTGACACCTGGCACTCCTTGGTGATCACGCAGGACTGGAAGGTAATGGGCAACTTGTCTTGTTTGCAGAAGCTGGAATAAGAGAGAATTACAATTTTTAGCTCACGTATTCACAAACTTGAACAGAAAAGTGATGTCTGTTTGCAACATGCAAAGTCGGTAAATATTTGTAAAGCTTTTAAGTCCCAGTCCACATGATCCCAGAAAGTCAGGCAAAAGTGCTTTTTGGTTAGCGACTCAAACCAGATACGACAGATCTGCTATAGTTCGAAGGACTAGTATTGCCATATATGTGATCAAAATTAAATATAAATCTTCATACATACATATAAATACAAAAGAGGAAGCAAATCAATTTGTCATTGCTATGTCTTTTATTTTTAGGTATACTCCATTATTTTTCTTGGAACAAAAAGGAAGCGAAGGATCCATAACAGAGACAGCTTTACAATGTTTTTGAAGAGAACCGAGTGTTCATAGTCGTCCTCTCATTACCAGGCTACAAATTGTTTAAAAAATGTTAAATATACTGAATAATTGGTCACTAATAATGTGCTTTGTTAACAGCTGGTATATTGCCACAGCGATGCCTCACAGTCTAAAAGGGTAATGATCTCTCTCTTAAAACAGACCCTTCTCTGCTACAGTGAATCCATAGCCTTAATTTTATGTTCCTCATGAAGACCGTCATTTTATTTCCATTCTCCATTTGATTTGCTGACAACCCACGTAAATAAAGATTTTCTCCAAATGTCTCTGCATTTTTAAGTGTTATATTCTAACCAGAAACTAACATTTATATTTTAAAGCTCGATTCCCAATAGGAAAATGAGCAACAGAGAAGCTAAACTACAATTAAAGCGAGCATAACTTTAACTCCTTAATTATAATTACACCATAAATATATTTATCATGTCTGTTTTGGAATAAAATTCTGGCTTCTGAAGTAGTGAAGCAGCCAAGAAAAAGATTTATTGGCTCTGCAGATGGCACAATGAAACGCTTTGTTCAGCCCCAGTTCTCTAAACAACAAAACAAAGGCTTGGGTTTGTTTTTTTTTCCCCTTTTAACAGAACACAAAATAATACAGAACAATGAATATTTACAGTAATTTTGTTGCTATACCCACATGCCTACCCACACATCCAACAGCATGTTCAACTGCTAGGAACAAAGTTTTGTAATTCTAAAGCGGGCTTACACGATTTAAAAACGATAGGAATGAAAGCATTTCCTCTGTACACAAGACGGGGAGCAATTCCACATCTTGCTAAGAGGAGATCCTGGTTGTGGGGATGGACAGAAAAAGGTTGGATGAACGTGTGGCAATAGGTCTACATACGGACACAAAAAGGACAAGGCGGTGATACTCTGGCCCCCATCCCTAATACATTGGCTTTGGATACCAGAGCAATACAGAGGGACTGGAAAAGGCAGCCAAGTCTCATAGTCTTGGTCTTTAAATAGTGTCTGAGAAGCTGCTGGGCTTGACAGACCACAGGGGATTACTCGGTAGGGGATTTCTTATATTCTTATTACATGAAAGGTGGTAGTAGAGAGGGAGCCCTAGCACGACAGCCAATACTTATTCTGCTTAAGGAACAGAAGCTATACCCTGTTTTGGGGTGAAAGACAGCCAAAGCTTTTGAGATAATTTTTCTTTAATAACAGACCTTTTCCCCATGCACGTAGCCTCATCTGGCATTTGATTACAGGACTGTCAAATTCAATACAGCAGCTTCTGTACCTTTGACAAAACATATGGACTCATTTATCCCACAAAGAGACACATTTTAATGACTAGAGAAAAGATCTATTCCTTATGGATTCTAACACGGGCAGTATTTGCAAATCCTGCTGGAGACCAGATGACATATCATCACCTCCCAAGTTCTTTTCCAACGCGACTCCTTTGAGACCAGAAAAAAAACAACCTCCTCACTCATCCTGTGACTGGGGCTGAACTTCATTACAGACACGCACTGCCAGGGCACGTGCCCAAAATTGCCACCACAAAGTGGCTTCAGTGGGGAGTGAGGAGATAGTCAACGATAAGGGAAACCTCCACCGCGCCATGAAGGGATCGAGTTCTTTGGGATGGCTGGTGCATAGGACAACGGAGAACTTGAGCCGCAGTCGAGCTCAACGCAAATAGACTTACCAGTTTTTAAATAACAATATTCTGAGCTAGTTAAATTGAGAAGGATTTTTTTCTCATAGTTTTTCTGAACAAAATAAAAAAAAATTACAAAGTTGAGCCAGTGTACTGGAAAAAAAAAATGTTTTCCCATAACCATAATTTAAAAAAACCCACTTTAACAGAAAGTTGTCAATCAGCTCCCCTTAAAAATTAAAGGCTAGCCCTGCGAACTAATCATATTTATTCATTTTTCAAGGATATATTTGCTTTCTGAAAGATTGCTATAGGTCCTGGGCACTTTTCAGATTCCAAGTGCTACCAGATCGTTCACAAAGAATCCAAGATAGTACCACATTAATCCCCATTGTTCATTTATGATCCTTGATAGAAATAATGCAATGGATTAAAGTGTGCCTCACTTCAAATATTTACTTACAAACCAGATTTTGAATGAAATGTAAAACAACGAAATTCTTAAATTCTTGTAACCAGAACATAAATATTACTGGGGAGATGAACAAGAGGGGAAGTGAGTTATCCATTGATTTTCTCATTTGCTGATTAAAACCAAGCACCACTTGCAGCATTACGTAAATACTGACAAGTAACTGATACTGTCGTCAGCCAGCAGCAAACAATCTCTTCGCTGTTATACATACTGTCATATTATTTTTGTGAGAGGGCAGAGACAGTCACAATTAGCAAAAGAAGTGTCAGACAAGCAAATGAGCTGCTGTCTCTTCTTTCAACACTCGGTTTTCTTTGAACAAGCTGGGGAAACTGTGAGCGCTAATTGCAAATGGCCATTATCCAGCGTTCCCCTTCGTGCTGCAGGCAGCAGGAGAAGACGTCTTGCATTCTAGATCAAGTGGGGACTAGGGAGCACCACATTTAAACTCTCAGTATCACAAATCTCTCTAAACGAGACCCAGGTAAAACTCTTCTCTTAAGTAAATGGTTCTGGAAGGGCTTCAATCACTTTTAAGGTAGCAGAGCAGCTTCCAGGGCAGATTACAAATCCTTTCCCTCACTACCACCTTTCCACGCCCCACGTGCATCATACACCTAATACCTGCAACTAAGCTAATCCACACTTCATTTATCTTGCATCTTTCCATATCCCTCTTTCCCAAGAAATTCGGTCACAATGAATTTGATGTTCTGAAGTCCTCTCTCATTTTTCAA
>VZRU01018994.1:113817-124096 GCA_013398155.1 Pedionomus torquatus | reverse complement strand
TTTTTTTTTTTTTCCTTCACACCTTAAAAGCATTTCCAAAATATTTTCAACATACAAATCTTGCCAAGAGAAACAGATGGTTCTCATACCTTCCAGTGTAGGTGACTATGTATAGACAATAGATTCATAGTTAAACTGTATTGTATGAAAAACGCTGAAAGACACATGTGCCATTAAAGAAGTTCAGCCTATGCAACATATTAGCTGAGAAGGTTGCTCACATTTCCTTTAAATGTCTGATCCAAGAAACTACGTAGACTCTTAATTGAAACCTGGGAATCTCTGTTGCACAGGATAATGTCTACTGGGTTTGGTTCCTGACATTACAAATTTGATCTCCAGAAATAATTTAAAGCAAAGCTTAATTTTGTGTGAATTGCTCTGCACTTTCTGACGGATTTATGCATCTGATTTAGTTACCCAAAGCTGGATGATTCTTCTCATGGGAGAAAAAGCAAATTGGCAGATCAGAAGACAAAACCAGTTAACATTCATCTCATGGTACCACCCAAACTACTGGAAGTTCTGTGACAAACATCTCCACGCTCTGTGTGCTTTCAGTAACACCTAAGCATACGCTATATCCAAAGTCAGCCAATCAAAAAGCACAGGGAGTACCCAAATAAATCCTCATGATCAACTCATACAGTTTGTATCCAGATAATTGCTTGGGAAGCTCAAAGAGAAGTACTTGAGCTGCATTAAAATGCTATTATAAGTCAACAGAGTAGACTGGATGCAAGAAGATGTAGCGAAGGGGTAAAGTCTGCAGGAACTTGCTCTCCATCCAGTGAATGCATTCAAAGGACAGTGTCCTAAGCCTCTGTCATTTGGCAGGGAAGAGGGCATTATACAATTATACACTTTGAGGTAAGGTTTGAGAAAGTACCATTTCCCACAATAAATAGATACAGTGGGGAACCGAAGCTGCAGGTATACAGGCATGGGGATGGCATAGCAGAGAGAGAAGGCAAACCCAAGAAAAACAAAATATCACAGGGGATGAATGAGCCCTATCACTATTAAGCAAACATCAAACCTATTCCTGACCAGAAAGACTAAAATTAGATAAATGAACTAAAAAAAACCCTGGTGCTGGTTCAAACGGCAAATTACAGAACATAATTGCTGCTCAACCTCTTTTGGAGATGTGTGGTCAGGAATTTGTGTCTGTTCACGTTCCAGAGCCTCATTTTTGCTCTTACAGCTATAAATAAAAACTAAATATTGCTTTGGATAGGAAGGTTTCCCCTGGGGATTTCAAAGTAATTTGTGGGATAATTAAGGCTACAAGCACATAGAGAAGGAGGCTTGAGGCATAAGCCTGGAGCAAATGGCCTCATAGTACCTGTGTACAAATGAGCAAGCTGTGCAGTTGAAAGCCGTGTCTTCATTGGACAAGATGCTTTTAAAAGTGTGATAAAATTAGATTAGTCAAGAAGTAAAAAAATAATTCTGAGGTGTTGTCCTAAATTTCTATTAAAGAATGAACATGCTTTTACAATTTTTAAAAATCAGGACAACTGATACATCAATGACCTGCTTGAGTCTTTGTAATCTCAGACTCAAAATTTATCTTTTAAGTTGTGTAGAAAAGTCATGGAAGAGACCACTGGAATTTTCTCCTCTATAAGCGCGTCTCTTCTCTGAATATATGCAGAATGAATAGGATCAACAAATAGGTTTTAAGGAAGGCAGCAGGACCCATTTTACTTCGTGAGCTCCACATAAATTGTACAGCTAAGAGATTTTCTACTTCTGCTGTTTCCTCCATACTATCTTGGACTGATAAAGCAAAGTTCACAAGAAAAGACCAACAGCAGCATGAGAAGGACCAAGCACTTCTAACTAATAATGCATGCAGTCTGATACCTGCCTTGGCAAGTAGTAAATGGAGAGCAAAAATAGAAAGACAGCAAGTATTTGGTCACACATTTCCAAAATAGTCTTCGGTTGCATCTTACAGATCTCTTGATCACAAGTTGCGTCATTGCACTGAAGAGCAGTTTATAGGGTTTTCCTCCATGAATTAGTCTAACCAGTCTTATTAGTCTGATTCACTTTGTGAACCCAGACAAGATTTTAGCATCTACATCACCCAGGAAACAACGAGTTACACACCTTTTTTACCCACCGATAACCGTACATAGATATTTTTGCTTTAAAACTGATCTGTTAATTTCATTTTCTGGTTTCAGGCTTTGCATAACCATACGCTATTCACTTTCTCTGTAGCATTTGTGAGATTCTATAAGCTTTCTCCTTGGCTATCTCTTTGTTAGGTCATAGAATCACCTAGGTTGGAAGAGTCCTCTTAAGATCATCTAGTCCAACCAATGGAAAAAAAAAAGAAAAAAAAAAGAAAAAAAGAAAAAAAAAAACCAAAACAAAACAACAACAACAAAAAAAACCCAACCAAACCCAACACACCACCCAACACTAATCCATATCCCTGAGCACTATGTAAACTTCTCTCCTGAATGCCTCCAGGGATGGTGCCTCAACCACCTCCCTGGGCAGCCCATTCCAATACCTGACAACCCTTTCAGGAAAGAAATATTTCCTAATATCTAACCTGAACTTCCCCTGGTGCAACTTGAAGCCATCACCCCTTGTCCTTTCATCTGTAACTTGGGAGAAGAGACCAACCCCCGCCTCTCTACAGCCTCCAAGATGTCTGAGGGTTCTCTTTCACTTAATCTCATTTTATCTGAACGCTGCTCTGTCCTGCAATTGCAGACCCTTTCTACTGCAAGTACAACTCGGAGATGTAAAACTGGCCTGGGTTTGAGGACTGCTTAAGACTGATTCTGAGAACACTCCCAAAATATCTGCACGTTACTATACCTGGACAATCTATCACTTAATGTAAATATGAGCCCACAGATCCAACCTATTAAGGAGACCTATTCTGAAGATTAATTTGGTGCTTTTCCCAATACAGCTGCTCTTCGTGTTCAAATGCAACAGAGCTCCTGTGTGAGGTTTGCAATTTAAATGAAAATTGTACAGTGGAGAACATGTCCTTTACAATGAATTCAATCCATTCACCCAGTGCTGATATTTAACAAGAACTACTATTTACTGCTTTTACCTATAATGTAAAGTAATAGAGCCCAACTGAAAAGGTTAATGCAAGCCAAATAGTCTCTCCAATAATTTGTCTGCACTATTTTCCTATATTTTCTCTATTCTTCACCGTTATTAACATTCAGCTTGTTTATCTTTAATGAAATTTTCACAGCCATCACTCCTTATTTTCATTCGCTGTATACGTTCTCCTGGAATTCTAATATATTTCTTTTTTCTCTAGCTGATTTCCCATTTGATTACATGCAGAGATGTCCATTGTTCTGAAATGAATAACATGGCTATGGTTCAGGAGGGTGATAGATGCCAACAAAAACTTCTGGCACTCAGAGGAAACAAAAGCCATGGGTTAGTGCTGGACTGAAAAAGACTCAAGTGGAATTTTACCTGTAAATTGGAAACTATGACTTTTCAAGCCTGGACCAGTATTTGATGTAGTAGTGGATTATGTCCATAGATTCTTTGCTCCTGTGGCTCCAAAATTCCCTGTAGATTCACTTACGGGTCTGTCCAGGTTGCTCCAGTCCTGCCACAGCCAACCTACCCTCAACTCTGGTGTGGAAAGCAGACACTCCCATGTCTTACCACGCTTATGAGAGCTTAGCACAGAAGTCATTTTTAAGACAGACACTCAACAGATATCTACATTGTCAGTGACCACACAAAAGACTGAGAAGAAATAGTGTTGTTCTTCCCTTTGCATCTCTCATACTGTACAGTATCACAGGGATTAGGTATCTTAGAATCATAGAATGGTTATAGTTGGAAGGGACCTTAAAGATCAGCAAGTTCCCACCCCCCTGCCATGGGCAGGGACACCTTCCACAAGACCAGGTTGCTCCAAGCCCCATCCAGCCTGGCCTTGAACCCCTCCAGGGATGAGGCAGCCACAGATTCATTTGGGCAACCTGTTCCAGTGCCTCACTACCCTCACAGCAAAGAATTTCTTCCTAATATCCAATCTAAATCTCCCTTCTTCCAGTTTAAAACCATTACCCCTTGTCCTGTCACTACACTTCCAGACAAAGAGTTCCTCTCCAAGTATCACACACCCTTGGACATCAGGGAAGGCTGTGGGGTGAGAATCCCCTCTGTATCCTGAGTCCAACCCCAGCACCTTTTGGGAAGTAACTTTATCATTCTCTTTGGCTACTCCATTTTCAGCAAAATAAATAAATAAATAAATAATGAAGAAACCCAAACAAATCAAAAAACAAACTCTGCTTGTATTCCAAGCAAAACCCTGACAACATAGTATAATGATGTTTTGAACACCCAAGATTGAATCAATGTATTAAAAACTTGAGAGGAGTGAGGGAGACATAAACAAAAAGTAGGCTAACTGCCTCAAAGAAACCCATACTGAGCATGATATGGGGAGGTTCAACAGTTCAGCAGAAAATGGGAGCTGCTTCTGAAGGATTCAGATCAAAGCACAATCAACATGCTAACAAAGCCCAGAATCCTTTAACAGGTTTCTAAGTGGCTTCATCTAAACACTAAAGAAGAAAAGCAAAGGGCTGACTTGAAGATAAAAGACCAGAATAATTTAACCATTTCCTGGACTTGAATGTCCAGCATGCCACCAACCAGCTATGTCATCTGGAAACTTGAGAGTCTCTCTTCTTGCATTCTTGCTGATCTCACGAGACGTTACGTCATTGAAGACCATTAGCAAAATGGTTTTCAATCTTTCCCACCAGCCACAGGATGGAAACTATTGATGTGCAAGTGCATTTAACCGCACAAACTTGTCTGCAGAAGGACTTGGAACAGTGACAAACTACTTAGGGAACACCAAAAACTAAATGTTAGTTTAGCACTTTAAACCGAAAAATTGCACACACAAACACAAATACACAGAAACAGGCTTCTGGAGGCTGCATTTTTGAAAGAAGGACAAACCAGAGCTAGAGAAAGCTTTTGGAAAAGAATCAGAAAGAAAAAAAAAAGAACTAAAAACCCCACCAAAACATACCACTAAACTGAACAAACAAACACTGTCCTTCCGAGACATCCTACAGCCATGAATGAACACAGATCCAAGTCCCCAAAAAGCCCTTAAAAGAATAAAGAAATTAAAGCACAATTTGAATACAAGCATAATTTACTTTTCTTGGTAGAGAAAGTCCTGGTAGATGGCTTTCAGTTTGCCTAAATCTCAGTTGAAGAGAATCTAAGAGAAGTGAGGGACTGTAAAGAACACTTTCCAAAGCAACTGCTTTTATTAACTGTACCCTGAGAGTGAAGGAGTAAAACCTGTACCACATCATTCCTTGATATTGCAGCCTAGAAACCTCAGCCTAGATCCTCACATGCTCCAACAAGAACTTCCTCGCAGAAATAACAAAATCATAGAATAGTTAGAGTTGGAAGGGACCTTGAAGGTCATCCAGTTCCAAACCCCTGCCCTGGGCAGGGACACCTCCCACCACACCAGATTGCTCCAAGCCCCATCCAGCCTGGCCTTGAACCCCTCCAGGGATGGGGCAACCACAGCTTCCCTGGGCAACCTGAAAGATTGTAAAACCTGAAAAGATTATAAAAGATTATTATAACCTGAAAGATTACGAAAGGTAATCTGTAAAGTCTAAATCTAATCTGTAAAATCTATTCCTCCTCAAGAGTTTCCGCAAGAGTTATGGTCGGTATACACTTGTTTCTTTAAAGTGAAAATGCAGTGCCTGTATTTTTTCCTGGTGGCAAATGTAATCAGTATCCCTCCTGACACAGTCCTGACTCATTTTCCCTACAGCTGCAGTGTTTAGTACGAGATGTATTGGACATTGTTCTGAGAAACTGTTAGTACCTCACAGTATAATGGGCTGTTATAATCACACAAACAACGAGGCCACTTTTATTCATTTACAATCCAAGTACTGTCCACCTAAAGTGATTTTCACAAGACCACTTTCCCATGATCCTTTCACAATTTCCATTAGTTCTGCCAACACAAATGCACAGCCAAAACACTTTTGAAAAAAAACCCAAAACCACTCAGGCCATCTACACAACAGGAGAAAAGAAAACAGAGATGACAACTGCTGTGTGAAGAAAAAAACATATTGGCTAACGCTGGCAAAGCCACAAGATGTTCCATGGCACCCAAACAAGTGCCAACAACAGCTGCTGTGGGGCTGCTGCAAATACCAAGAGTGTTTGAGAAGACAAGAAAGCAGCATTTAGGACGAGGTATTGGCTTTCAGAGTCCAGTGACACGTATGAACACCCCACATTAGAAATAATTTTAAAATTGGTGGAGCAGTTATTTAACAATAGTCTACACAGATGACTTATTAAAGCTTTTTTGGGGGTGTGGGATTTTTCTTTGTTAAAGGAAATTTTTGTTACATAATGGTTTTAAACCGAAAGAAGGGAGATTTATGTTGGATATTAGGAAGAACTTCTTTGCTGTGAGGGTGGTGAGGCACTGGAAGAGGTTGCCCAGAGAAGCTGTGGCTGCCCCATCCCTGGAGGGGTTCAAGGCCAGGCTGGATGGGGCTTGGAGCAACCTGGTCTGGTGGGAGGTGTCCCTGCCCAGGGCAGGGGGGTTGGAACTGGATGATCTTTGAGGTCCCTTCCAACTCTAACCATTCTACAATTCTATTACTTACTTTGACCCTAACAGTTAGATTCTTGGAGTTATTAGTAAAGAAAAAAATAAAGAAAACATGATACTTCATGAATAAAAATATACAATAGTGAATTTAAAATATACATTTATGTATAACTGAAAATTATATTAGTAATATTAGTTCTGCTTCAGGTATTAATTTAGATTTTTTCCCTGTATTGATGCTTAGCTTTGACAATATCACCGGTTCCATTTCATTCTCCAACATCTGGAAAAAAATGGTCAATATCGGTAGGTAGATGGACATTTTATTTCCAGTGGCACTACTGAAAGTTAGACACTGAAGTGCCCAATTCTGCCGTTCTGGGGGTCTGTAAGTGAAGCAGAACCCTGTGACTTCTCACCCTGTCTGGTCCCCAACTCCTTTGGGGACAGTATGTCCCAGGAGGATGCTCAGCTCACATGCTTAATAAACCTCATTGAGAAAATGGAGGTATACTTTATATCCCAGACTATGTTTAACAGTCACATAGTAGGAAAAAAAAAAACAAACAAAAAACAAACCAAACCAAACAACCAAACTCTAAATAAGTAATACACTCTAGTTTGTTCCTTATGGGATTATTTACAGGCTACGATATGACACCAACATAAAGCCTAAAATTTAGAAAATTATTGCTTGACTTGTATTATTTATATAGCCATATTGAAGTCAATTAACATAAAAATTCTCTGACAGCCAGGCAGAAAAGATGCATAGAAGTATAGAGTACGAGAATCTTTGCTAAAGATCTCAGTGCCTAATTTCATTTACCCCTGTGCATCTTAATCTCCTACTGAATTAAGGCTAAAAATTCAATATAACATTCATTCATAGAATTCATTCACAGAATTCATTCACTCGTTCATAGGATTTATGGCCACAAGAGATTATCAGAACAAGTACTTTGACCCTCATTACATTACAAGCTATTATATTTTGCTGAGGAAGACCCATTACATGTATTTGACTAAAAAATATACTTCAGAAAGGCATCCAATCTTGACGCTTTTTACAGAAATATATGAATGCCATACATCTGGATGACAGAACAATTGTTCACTATATGAAAAGAGTTAAAATATGGTGTGGAGAAAGAAATGGTTCCTTGCTGCTGTTTCAATTATTCAGCACAGTGTGTGCCTTTCCATCTTAAATCTAGATTTTGGCATGGTATGTCAAACGTATAGCAATACTGACAAGCCACTGTCAAAACAGCAGGCTCAGGAAGATGATGGAGCAGGCACTTAGAATAGAAGGGAACACCCAGTGAATAATGTTATGCATATCCACAGAAACTACTGTCTCCAGCAAAATCACATTAAAAATCCACAGAACGCTTCTGACTTTCAAATTCATGGAAATTCTAAAAACACAGTGGAAAACTGTAGGAAAGCAATATGTTTGCATCCTGTTTCTCTCATAATATTTCACATTTTAATTATCCCAATGCACCTGACGGTTACTCTGCAGTTTTCAGCTGTCAGAAGGTTTTTCTTCCAAGATTACCTTCTTTTTCCCTGTTCTCCATTTGTTAGCAGTATGTGTTGTAAGTGATTCCAAGTTAATTTATCAACATGACTGTATATAGCTCATTGTCCAAAATTTGTTAGTGTTCTGCTGGCGAACCAGTTATAGCTTCCATGAGGTTTGATGAACTTGGACACTTCCTAACAGCTGTAGAGCTGCCTTTCCAGTATCACAAAACCCACCTGTAGACACGCACACTTCTACCTGGTCCTCAACGAACAAGCCAAAGGCAAAGATGCTCCTGCATCTCCACAACCTGTCCTCTCCGCACTGCTGTTCCCTCACCTTCCCACAGGCTGTCTCCTTGAGGATGCTCCACCTAAGCCACTGCCACCTTCACACATCACTCTTTCTGCCCCTTGCCTCAGAGAACTACAAAGAATCTTCTTCTGAGCAAGGAACATATTAAAGGGTGCAACAAACTGAGCTGCTGTATTATACATCTAAATCTCCTCTTTGCTGCCTGACAACGTCTACCTCAGGGTGACTTGTATGCTCCAAACCAGTGGCATAAAGAAAGCAACAGGCTGATGTATTTTTATCTTCTTCCTTCAAACAATCTACAACTTAAAAGAAGAATGAGAGTCTCTGAAGTGTGATCTGGAAAGTGAGCACTTGGATTAGGTTTCAGGACCGGAAAAGATGATCAAAGTTAAAAAACCATCCTAAAGGAATAGATTCTCCCTCTTTTTTTGCCAGCATATCTTGAGTACCACTTGCTCATCAGCCTAAACAGAATCAGAGAATCATTCAGGTTGGAAAAGACCCTTGGGATCATCTAGTCCAACCATCAACCCCATTCTACAAAGTTCTCCCCTACACCATATTCCCCAACACCACATCTAAATGACCCTTAAACACCTTCAGAGATGGTGGCTCAACCACCGCCCTGGGCAGCCTATTCCAGTGTCTGACTACTCTTTCTGTGAGGAATTACTTCCTAATATCCAGTCTAAACCTACCCTTTTGCAGCTTGAAGCCATTCCCTCTTGTTCTGTTGCTAATTACCTGTGAGAAGAGACCAGCACCAACCTCTCTGCAATGTCCTTTCAAGTAGTCAGTTGGCCATTCTCCGATTCCTCAGTCCTTGGGTACCCACCTGAAGACGTGTGGCCAGTAGTGAATACAGTGACTGTGCTTTAAGCAGATACCGGCCTATGGGATGTAAGCTGAAAAATCAGGCATAATATACCCTCAAACTTTATAAATATGTGTGTATATATATATACACCCTCAAAATTAACAAGAAAATTCCATTTTTTTTCTTTATTATCATCTCTCATGTCTCAACTATACAGCTGGAATAAATGAAAGCTCAGACTCTCCCAAACTTAAAAGTAAGTTAGTAAAGCACTGCAATGAGACAATTATGGAAACTTCCAAGTTCTCCAATACGTGCAGCAGTAGGAAATGACAGGCTTAACGTGAGGCACAATCATCACAACTTGTAGTAGCACAAACAGATATGTAGCTCAAATTTTACATAGATCTCATGTTTTTCTACATGGATAGTGTGTTGTCTAACGGCTCTCCATAGGACCTCTGGAAAACTCCACTTTCACCCAAAAAAAAAAAGAAAAAACAAAAAAGGTAAACACTTCAGAGGATCAATATTGTCCTCGAGAGTAACAGCGATGGTGTCAGGTTCTGTTAGCTATCCAGAGGAGTCATTTTATAGGTCACCTTTAATTACTGAATTCTTTCTTCTCCAACACTTCTGGTTTTAAAATATTTTCAGCACATCAGAATCTCAGACTAAGGGAAACGGAGCAGATATAGGCTGTGTAACAAAGTACCTTATTGTAGAATAAGCAACACAAAATCCAGCATTTCATCCTTCACGGGAGGTTATGTATTGTTCGCTCGACAACAAAGTGTATAAATTACACTTTGATTTTCTTGTTCCACTTCTCTTTACCGTGTCTGGTGTGCTGATGTGTCGAGAGATTTTGCCTTTTTGAAGTTTTGCTGACAGCGCTACCCAACCATTTTCTCTGGAGCACCCTCCTGAAACGTGGTGGGTTGGTTTTTGTTTGGTTTTTTTT
>VZRU01018994.1:80051-113804 GCA_013398155.1 Pedionomus torquatus | reverse complement strand
GAAAAAAAAAAAAAAAAAAAAAAATATTACTCGCCTGAGGGTTTTTCTTCTTCTTTCAGTCATGCTGCCAGGGGGCTGATTGTTTCAGATCGCTCAAGTCAAAACTCCCTGAAAATGGGCTATTCAAGCTGAAGAGTGTTTCACGTGAGCGCGGCAGGTTTTCCGGTCACCTTACTTGTCCATTTTATTTAGTAACACAGTTACTACGTGATAGAGATTATAAAATCATTCGAGCTGGCTGCATTGAGCAGCCTGGGCAGAAAAAATGATTCTACTGCTTGAGATTCTGGAATGCCAGTCAGAGAGTAAGGCGTTTGACCACTTTAGTGGAGAGTGTAGCATAAATGAAATAAACCAGTACACATGCACAGATAAGTTTCTCAAGGCTAAGGTATCCATGCCAGAGTTTCTTATAGGAGCCATTTACCCAAATTGTCTCATTTTCACTGTGCAACTGGAAAAAACGATTCAATGTAAAACAGACAGAAAGACTATTGTGCGTTTGCAACATGAAATTATATCAATTAGGCATCAAAATGTCCACTGTATCATTTTTCTCTCCCGTGAAGAATCGTTCCTACCTTGCATTATCTATTGTTTCACTGCCTCAGGCAAGAAAGTTTCATCCGTTTCCCTGCTACAGCCAGAAATGTGCATAAAAGGTATAATACACTGAGGTGTCTGAAATTAAGACAGCATTACTGACCTGTGTGAATTCAACAGTAGAGCGTAAAGGTGGTGAATAAAGTATGCCACTGACTTCTGACTATGCTTTTCCTTCCTTTTACCATTTCTCAGAGCCTTGACACGTGAATGTTTCCCTCCCCTCCGTTCCTTTTTTTTTTTTTTAATAAAATCGTTATGAATTATTTGTTTAACCTCCATAAAAAAATACTTCGGGACTTTCAAACAGGGCAGCTGGTTGCTATCTGCTAGCAACTGCTATGTTTAATGAATTATTCCCTATATTTAAAGGTTAATGATGCTCCTGGGCAAGGCACAGTGTGGGCTGTGTGATGTGAGGCTGGAAGAGGTACTTTCGGGTACCAGCACTGAGCCAGTGCTGCAGACAACGCCCGGGACTGCCTGCTTCTGAGATTCCTTGTGCAGACATTCATCCAAGTCTGGGTGAAAATCTGGGAGAACTGCAGAAAACCAGAACTAGATGAGAAACTGCTAAAAACTAGGCAGTTGGCCCCTCTTCCCTAACCAGGAGGTACTGGAGGTGTAACATGAATGACCCCGTGCATTTCTAGTTCTTAAAAACCTTTGAATATGGAGGTGTCTCACATTCCCCTAGCAATTTTTTTCCAGAGCTTCACTGTTCCCAGGACTGAGAAGTCTAACCTCATTCAGCTCTGCTGCAATTAGCCCATTATTGCTTTTCCTATACATACAAAGTACATACAGAATAGCTTATTCTATTCTTTCTATTATATATTCTCATAGACACCTCAGATCTTCACTCGTATATCCCTCCTTCCAACTAAACAACCCAAATCTTTCAGTTCTTCCCTTAAACCAGGGACCTCTCACCATTTTCCTGTTTTCCTGCTGTATCCCCACTTGAAAGGAAATATACTTAAGAAAACATTTACTACGCTTGAAAAACTATAAGATACGGTTTCTAATAGGAAAAATTGAAGTGATTACAGGTTCTGTGAGAGAACCTGTAACTGGAACCAGTGAAAACTCCCCCAAAAAGTTCATAAACACCAACCTAACAGCAAGGGGTGTCAGCATTGTTCAGCAAGATATCTTAGTCATTTCATGGTTGATGTAAAATTGATTAATCATGCACAGAACTAGAGAGAAGGAAATGAAAAAAAAACCATCAAAGGCAGAAAAAAAAGTAGACTAGACTGAGAGAAGAGTTTTGGGTTGAACAAAAACCATTCTGGGGGATAGGAATCAAGAAAACACAAGCTAGCAAGAGAACACCAGGGAAAAACATAGGGCATACTCCTCATCTGCGCCTTTGCTCTGCCTCCTTGGCCACAAGGGAGCTAATAGAGTTATTCAAGGATCAAATAGGCAGATTTCTAATATCTCTGGATTCTTCATAGTTGTTTCCTTTGCCACTAACAGAACAAAATAAAATAGAGGACCTGAACTTCATGAATATCGCTTAGATAACGTTCTGGGCCTCTCATTCTTTTGGTTTTCTTCTAATTCACTGCAGCAAGTAAGTTCATAAAATTGCATCTTCAAAGTAAGGAACACTGCAGAAAGGGACATTTTAAATTTTTATATATATGTAAATATTTAATTATTTAAATTGTCTACCTTTTTGGACTGAAATTACAATCCGGCCAGAAATCTTTTGAAGTGCACTAAGACTTTATGTCTTGCTGAGATACATTCTCCCAAGCACATCCCAAGCAAGCGGAAGATGATATGGTTGCAAAAATGTACCCAGAAGCCTATGGAAAGCGTCATCAAAACATCTGTGACTGCAGAAACTTTTGTAAAGTAAAATTAAAAGAAAAAAAAAAAATCAGAAAAAAAAAACAAACCCAAAACCAGAAAACCAGCATAAAGAAAAAAGAAAAAGTACTTGAATGGAGGAAAGAGGTTTCACAGTCTCCCTTTCAGGAATTTTTCCTGTAGGAATCAAGGACAAACAATATTTCATTCTTTTCTATTTCAAAACAAAAGGTACTGGAAAGAACAGACACTGCCTTCTCATGCAGTATCTTTCTCTCTGTTTCTTACTTTTATTGCGTCTGACCCAGCCCAGTTTTCTGTTAGTCTCTGTGCCCCAAGCCTCAAAAGAAGTAACATCACCTCTTCCAAATATGCTCTCAGAAGAGAGAGCAAAAACCTGCCCGAATGCACAGAAACGAAACAGACATTTGACAAATATCTTCAAGCTTCTGGAGGAAATCTACTTAGACAGAAGCTAGGAAGTCAGCAGAGTTTAACAGCCTATGTTTATTTGATGCTTGCTGTCACCACCGGCACAGTTTGCATGTTTCATGTCACAGAGGCATCTCGAGCTTGCAGAGCAATGTTCTTATTGGAAATTCAAGAAGGGTCATCTTCCCCTTCCACTCTGCCCTGGTGAGGCCACATCTGGTGCACTGGGTCCAGTTCTGGGCTCCCAAGTTCAAGAAGGACAGGGAACTGCTGGAGAGGGGACAGCAAAGGGCTACAAAGATGATGAGGGGCCTGAAGCATCTCTCTTATGAGGAAAGGATGAGGGACTCAGGTCTTTTTAGTGTAGAGAAGACTGAGGGGGAATCTGATCAACACTTATCAATACTTAAAGGGTAGGTGTCAGGAGGATGGGGCCAGTCTTTTTGCAGTGGTGCCCAGGGACAGGAAAAGAGGTGACAGGCACTAACTTGAACATAGGAAGTTCCATCTAAACGTGAGGAGGAACTTCTTTACTTTGAGGGTGGTTGAGCCCTGAAGCAGGCTGTACTGAGAGGTGGTGGAGTCTCCACCTCTGGAGAAGTTCAAACCCTGCCTGGACACGTTCCTGTGGGACCTGCTCTGGGCGGACCTGCGCTGGCAGGCGGGTGGACTGGATGATCTCCAGAGGTCCCTTCCAACCCCATAACGTTCTGTGATTCTGCCATGGAATATTGAGATTCAGGCTTGTGTAAAATGATACCAGTGTGCACTGCACATAATTTAAACAGAGAAAAACAAAGACGAGCAAATTATTAAATAATGATTACCTCAGAGCAGCGGTTTTCCCATTTCTGTGAGTACACGTGACCTGCCTGGTTTGGTACCCAATTTGTATGTCCCAGTACTTGTTCTCCTGTCTATTCTGTCTGTTTCGATTCCTCTTCTTCTTAATTAACTCGCGAGCCTCGGGATCCCGAACTGCTTTTTCTCTGTCCTTTTCCTTCTCTTTGTTCTTCCCTCGTTTCCTCGCTTGCCTTATCTGCCTCGAATGGGGCACCGAGCACGGGCTCCAGGGTCCCACGTTGAGGCTGTAGAGGCTTTCTTCAGTGGCACAGGGGCTGGACTGACAGATCTGAAACTCCGTGAGGTTTGGACAAGCAGAGCCCCCAAACTGCGGCGGAGCCACCACGTGCCGAGTTCGATGCTGAAGCCCGTTGCCGCAGGTCTTGGAGCATTCCGACCAGGGGGAAAATTCAGCCACGATGCAGTCCTGCCGGCAGGGGATGAGGCACGCCTGCTCCTGGCGGGGCTTGGGCTCGAAATACTCGCAGATGACATCCTCAGCCGGCACCCCGTTGGACTTCTGGATGCAGGTGATGTCCCTTGTCTGGATCCCTTCCTCCCCTCTGAGGCACTCCAAGGGCTTCTCGTGGCTGCGGGAGAGGACTGGCCGGCACTGGTTCCAGTTGCCGATCTGCCAGTCGTACAGCTCCTTGTGCCAGTCGCAGACCCGAAAGCAGCTCTGCTGGTTGTCCGGTCGCTCCGGCTGCTTGCAGTTGGTGGGCAGCGTGGTCCAGCCCTCCACGTGAGCGCACCACACCGCTCGCGTCTGGATGCCACCCGGGCCACATTCGTCTCCCATGCATCTCCCCCACGGACCTGGAAAACAAGAGAAGATGCTGGAATTGCACTACTGCATGGTTTTTCTGCCAAGGTGCCAAAACCAAGCTCACAGAGCCAGTTTTGCCTTTCCTATATCTCTAAGAATTTCATCATTGGAGAAACTTGAACTTGGAAAGCGCAAAACAAGTATGGGATTACTCTTCATCTCCTATTTTTATGATTACAGATTCATTTCACTTTTTATCCTAGACAAATCACATACCTAATTTCAAGAACATACAGGAATTAATCACATTAGAGGACTAAACTGAGCAATCATGAGGTCATCACTTAGTTTCGACCAGCAAGACAAGAACCGAAGTCCTCCCTTCCATCTTATCTTTTCTCTCACCTGCATGAACACCCTTGAAATACCCACAAATACCCTTGAAACACCCATGAATACCCTTAAATACCCCAAAATCCTAGCCACTTCAGTTTTGCTTTGCTTTCCTACTGCACTACTTTCATATCTTGGTGCCAATTAATATCAGTTCACTTCCTTCCATATCGTGTTAAATAATGAAGACAACATAATACATTTTGAAAAACAGAGGTAATTTCAGGTAGGCCACTTCTATTCTTTCCTTTATTATAACAACAAGAAAAAAAGGAAAAGCCAGTCAAGAATTGTTTGTTCTGTACAATCTGTGAAATGATTATATGGAATAAGTCCTTGAAGAAAGAGACATACTACCTGGTAACTCGCCAAAGAACAGAAGTTACGCCTTTTTTTAAATCTCTAAGGTCTGTGGGAAATACATGACACGTTGCTAGAACTAGTGTCAACAAACCCAATAAAAACCTATATTCTTGAAATGTGAATATGGTTGCTTTTCCCATTATTAAAACCTGTAAATTTTACTCAGTTCAACACACAACATCCACACATCAGGGGACAAAAAACCCTGTATTTTCCAGGTTTTTTAAGACCTCTCCTCATACACACCATGCATTGACTCACTGTGAAAGAGGTAAAGAACAAGCACTTCAGAAAAAAAACTTGTAAATGTTTCCCAAGAAGATGTCTATCTGCAGACAGCTGGTCACACAGAAGGCATTTTCTCTGACGGAGGAGTGTTCACGTTCCACGAAGAAACTGGGGCCAGGCCACGCACTCCTCATTCACCTGAATGAGCCCAGCAACAAGACTACTTGTGTGAGTAAAGCTGTGGGAGATGCTGGGATGAGCCTCTGTTCTTTCCAAAGCAAGTTAATGGAATAATTCTGGTACTACACAAGAGTAAGTTTAACGAGCTATGGCAGGTACAGATGATTTACAACCCTTTCTTATTGAATGACTGAAAGGAATAGGAAGACACACCTTATAACTGATTCCCCGGAGCCTTAAAAATCCCATTGACTTCAAGACAATTTTCAGCTGTTCATCCAACATTAACATCAGCAGTGGTTTGGGCAGGGGCGGAGGATGGGCTACACGCTGAGCCTCTGCTCCTCACTGCCTCTTTTCTAAGTGGACCCTGCAACTGAACAGTTTGTAGTTCTAAAATCCTAAGCATTAATACTTCATAGCAATGCCAGCTGGCAGGGACCAATTCAGCCCATGGAAGCTCCTCCTTATTTTTGGCAGATTAAGTTTGAATTAGGGTTTCCAAGGTTTAGCTAGCTATCCAGAAAAACAAATGTATAGTCAATACAAATACATTTCAGTTTCCATTTCAGCAACTTTACCGTACTTCACCTCTAACCAGCCTTCCACAAATGACGTGATCATTGTTGCATTTAATTTAGGTGTATTTACACTGAGTTAAGAGATACCATTTCCCCAGAGCACCACTTTGAATGCTTGCCAACTTTAAAAGAATAAAGACTGCAGAAAATCTCAAAGTAAAGCAGAGATACCAAAATAATTGTGATTGAAACAAAGCTAAATTATTCATCTTACAAACTACAAATTTCTGTTTTATCAGATCACTGCACCTTGTGTATGTTGGTTGTATTTAATGAAGAAATTCATCTTTTTACAGATCAGGTCTTTACGTACTCCAGATGAAGAGTTTGCCCATTTGGGATTCTAGCAAATGTTCAATCATCAATTAGCAAAGAAATTCACATTGTACCTAAAACATGTGCTTGATATCTAGGTATCTACAGTCCAATTCATTGACATATACTAATGCAAATGACCAAAAGCTCAGCCTCAATGCACTAACTATTGCCTTTGGCAGTATAAATATGAAAAAAAATATCTGTACATGAGTGTGATAATTGAGCAAAAATAAGCTCTTTCATTTGACTACAAGAATATAGTTTTTACAACCGGATCCAAACCAGCAATGAGGTCCACAGATAGGCTCGTATATTGAACTGGATTAGTTTGCTTTTGCTGTGAAGTAGTATGCAATTTTAGAAAAGCATTGCCAGTCAGTATCAACAAACCCCATTCACATGAACCTTTGAGCAAACTACTGCTCAGCACCTCTAGGTTCATGGAGCTGTTGACACAGAGCTATTAGTGATATATCTGACCCTTCCCCTTATACATAATAGATAGATGTATCTGACCTTATAGATAATAAGTTGATCTTTAAGTTTAAATCCAAAATAACCCATTTAGAGGGCAAGGCTACAAGTACTACAGAAAGCTGAAATTTTCAGTCTACCACACACTTCTTTGTACGACAGGGCCCCAAAGCGAGCCCCAGCTTTGGGGCAGGGATCTGCTGAAGCTTTCCCCTTAGTAGAACTTCCTCAAAAGACTAAAGACCTTCCCACGCTTCACCAAATTGAAGCACATTTGTGCAAACACTTAAAACTTGGGGATAGGGTTGGTGTTCAATAAAGGCAGCTGAAAATAAATGAGTTATACACGACTCCTGCCCTGCCCATTAGGCCTCCCAGGTCAGGAGAGCCTCCCTCTCTGTGTTTCTCTCCCCTACGGTGATATCCTGAGCAAATTCTGTTCTGGGCTTTCTGGCCTCTAGAAACGCCTCTCCTGCTGTATCTGGTGACCTGCTCCCTGCCATAGCCCCCACCCTCTACTTTCTCTTTTCTATGCCACCTCTTCCATGTTTGTAGAGATGGCTTCATCAACTACTTCTTCAACAAACTTAACAACAACGAGGATCAACAGGAAAGTGTAACCAGTACCATTCTTCACAGCTAGTCATATTTCTCTTTGGAGTTATGGAAGATATAGGAGGGGAGGGAACCAAAGAAGGAAAAAAACCCTCCTAACACTTCCATTCAGTGCTCCTTTAGAATGAGTTTCAAACTAATTTCCAACAAATTAATTTCGAAATAGCTATAAATAGGTCAGCAATCTCAACAGTTTACTTTAACCCAGTTGTCTTCTTCAGGGGGAGAGAAGAGGAACTGCCATTTTGTTACTTTCTTTAGCTTTCTTTTTAAAAAATGCTGTCTTTCTAGCAATTTGAACAGAAATTTTCTTTGGCCAGAATTATTCTGAGAAGAACTAAAATTTTTTTTTTTCTTTCAAATATAATTCCTGGCAGCCACATTAATCAACACTTCCATCAGTTTTCAATCGAACACTGCTTCAAAATCCCCAGTTTCCATTTCATTCCAGATTCATTTCCATTCCAGATTTCCATGAAATCCGGATCCACATTTTCTTAGCCTCAAGCATTTGCTGAGGAACGTTGTTGCCATATGTTCTTTCTGGACCTTCTATTCTTCATATGGACCTCACAAAAACAGAGAGACAGAGGCTCCTCTGCAAATGCTTTAACAGGTACCGATCTCTCTCTACCAGTTATTAAAAAAAAAAAGCCTACAGTAATTCATTTCTAACTTAAGTGGTGCCAAACACATTGCAAGCATCAGGGTCAAAATAGGAAAGCAAGAAAAGAAATCTCTCTCAACTGAGTCAATAGGTTTTGCGACTTTGGCCAAATAACAAGAAATGCACCCCAAAGTAGTCCTAAACCCACTGTCAATTTTCATCTCATCGCCATAGAGTGAAGGGGAAGCACCCAGCACATGCTCACAGTAATTGCTTGCCTGCCGGTCCAGACATCGCTGCAGGTACAGGATGAACACGCAGCGAAGGCAGAGAATCTGACCAATCCTCAAAAGTACGAGAAAACCATGGGCAGACCACCTGCAACCTGCTTTTTATATTCTATCATCATCACGGGCAGTACATTTACCACAACATTCATAAAGGTGAAATTTGGGGATTAAAATTAACGTTGCAGATATGGAACCTGGCAATGATGGAGACCAGCAGAACGTGATGTAAAGGGTCTCACCCACCACCACCACCACCGAAAGGCTGTGGGAGGGGCTGTGGAGGGCTGGCAGGTCTTTCACAAACCCTCAGCTGATGCTGAGCACCAGTAATGACAACAGAAAGTCTTTGGGAAAGCTGTGGAGCTCAATCAAGGCCTCACAAGCTTTGAGCAACCTGGTCTAGTGGGAGGTGTCCCTGCCCATGGCAGGGGGGTTGGAACACGATGATCTTCAAGGTCCTTTCCAACTCTAACCATTCTATGATTCTATATTCTGTAGGTTCCCTCTCCCTCTGACACAGTCCTCGTGCAGATGCTCCACTGTCCCTGCCTCACACTGACCCTATTACTCACTGGCAATGGATTTTCTTAGGATTTTGTTTCAGACACATCTTAGATGAATGAGTCCCAGTTTACCTGTAGCAAGCTGTGCTGGTCTTATGAAAATACCATCTTTTACCTACTTTTTTTTTTTCTTTAAACAGTGTATTACAAATGGCAATTACAGAAACGAATAGGAAGCTTGCCTCTTTTTCTGTTGTTGGGAGTTGTCACTGAAGCCTTAGGGAGTTTAAAATGTCATTTGTAATTCTTTGTCTTCTAAAGAGATTACTGTAAAATACAATATTAAGATTCCCTCTAAGCTTCTGTAGGATTAACATTTATTTTCGTTAGGGAGTGGGGAAGTAAGTGCATTAACCATAACTGCAAGTTTATTTTGAAATTTCAGGGAGGGATCACAGTGGAGTCAAAAAATCAAGACAAACACCCCACTGATAGCTCTGCAGCTGAGAACAAAGTAAGCTATCGTAGTGGTTAATATCCTATATATTAATAATTTCAGGTATTAAAGTTATCACTACTTGAAGAAGGAAAAAAATCTTATTTTGAACTTTGGCTCAGAGCAAATAAAGCTACTTGATGCTTTTCTCCACATCCAAATACATAGACAAAAGGAGGCCCCAACAATCCCCAAACAGAAAACACGTCTTAAAACATCAAGATTCTACTCCCATTTGTAACAAAAGAGGATTGCACCCCTGATTTCATCTGAATTTTGCTGTGCTTCCAGGGAGAATGGGTTTTGACCCATTTCGTGTGACTGGTTCGGTGCCTGTAAGAAGCATTAACGGTTTAATGCCAGAGAGAGGGACTTGGGCTGCACAAGACAATGAGCAGCTTAGTTTTCTGTATTTTGAGAGGATTGTATTTGAAAAGACTATTGAGAGACCGATTAGCAGAAATCTACTTTTCCTAAGTTCAGAAACAAGCTAACCTTGCCCAATACCGGACACCTCAAATTTCATTGTATTATGAGAAGGCTGTGTTGAAGGCCAAGGAGGTGAAGTGGGCGATACGAGGCTGAGAGCCAGGAGGACACCAGCATTACAAGACCTAGTTCAAGCCTAAGCAGTAAATCTTGAGAGAGGTCAAAGAGACACGGATCAAGAAGTCTTTGAAGGACTCGGGAGCTGACAGTGGGTGCAGCGGAGCCAGTGAAGGAGCAGGATGAACAGCAGGACACCGAGAGTACAGCAGCCTCGGAGCAGCCGCCCAAAATCACTTGCAGATCTACTTTGGCGACATTAAAATATGAGAAGCACGTCTATAAGTTTCATGCACTATATCTACATTATCTATATTTGCTTTACTCAGTCCTGGTGGTGAAGGAAACACAACTGCTGCTGCAATGGAGAATTGTCATCACAGGCAGCAGCTAATTGTGAAAAACTAAAGAGGGAACTGCGTCTCACTGATACAGTCACATCTATTACACCGGGAAGAAGTAATACAGCAAAACACTGTAATTCTAGATAAATTATTGATGCCTTTTTTTTTTTTTTTTTTTAATATAGAATCTGAGACGCTGCCAAGATGACAAGCTGGCAGCATTGGGAAAGGCAGACTCTGTAATTTATCCTAGCGGGAGTGCCAAGACAGTGGAAGAACACTGATAGACAAAACCTTTCTGTTTTGCCTCTTTGCCACCCGTGGCGGGACTCCCCTGGGGGGGCTGTGCGAGCTGCCGCCTGCTCTATTTGCCGGCAAACTCTTCCCCTCCAGGAGTGCCATGGATCACCTTGACCGGCATCTCTATTTACTGCTTTTGTTTTCCTCAGCTTCTCTTTCTTCGAAAAGGACACGCCGCATGAGCGAGGCAGCGTCTGCATCCAAGAAAAGGGATTCGGGATACAGAAGAGAGATAAAATAAATAAATAAATAAAAATAAAAAAAAAAGGCAAGGATTCTCAACACAATGAAGCAGAGCATCTCTGATCCAGGGGGAAGATAATGGAAAATCAGATATACCAAGGTGTGATTTAACTCCTGGGCCCATTTTTTTCTTCCTGATTCTATACTGAGTCCTGTGTGCAGGGCTGGAGCCCTAGANTTCAAGGTGGGGCTGGATGAGGCCCTGGGCAACCTGGGCTAGTTGGGGGTGTCCCTGCGACTGCGGGGAGGTGGGACTAGATGACCTTTGGAGGTCCCTCCCAGCCTGGATGATTCTATGATTCTGTACAGGAGAGGGTAAGCCATGCTGCAGTTCAAATGATTTCAGCTTCTGAAGAACAAGTTGTTCACATTTCTGAAATTAACATGGAAATATAAAAATTAACACTAAAAAACAGTGGGATAGATGCATCTAATCTACATGCTTCACATCGTTTCCCTGTTTCCAGGGCATGCTTTCAAATAATTGGATAAAGGCAAACCTGACAGTATATAAAAAATCAGCCACTTTGAAATCTTTCTAGCTGCGCACATAATTATTACAGCACTTTATGAGTGTGGGCCCTTTTATTTTTTCACCTGTTAATATCCCCTAAGAAAATACGCTCACAGATGTTCCCAATACTACTAATGGCACGATAATTAACATTATCCATCTATTTTCAAATTTCACTTACAATCACGAACGCAACACACATGGAAGAAAGCTGAGAGTAACAATAGCAGCTTAAATTCTAACATCTGCACCTCCAAAAGCACAACACTTCTTCCCTATTTCCCTAAACGAGCTTTTTCATGCTAGAACCTTACAAATTGCTACAGCCAAATGGTACTTATTTTGCTCCAAGCAAGAACTCCCTTTCTATAGTACAAGACTGGCGTCTGTAATAAAACAAGGCTGTGCTCTGTAAGAACGAATTTTGAATTTAAGGTGTTTTCCCAGTGTTGATGCCGTGGCCTCCTATGCCATAGTTCTTGGTAGCTTTAACACCCTTTTCACATGGTAGAGGGTTTTAGGGTTTTTTTTGCCTGCTTTGTGCTTTTTCTGCCATAACATTGTGACAATTAGAAGAGATACTGAAATATTTTTTCTTTCAGCCGTTATAAACACGGAGAAGTTAAAAAGTATTTACCTCTATAGTATAAGAACAATACATAAAGAAACAAAATGGTCTTAGAATTTTTTTCTTTTATTCATTATAATGTTAGTTCTTCATCCCCCAGACAGTCCGGTCTGAAAACATAATTATACACTTAATAATAAAAAGAATTTAAAACCCCAACCACCTCCTTAGATTAGAAACTGTTCAATATTTATTTTGCTGCTCTGGCTGTGTGGATTCATATTTTTAAATGAACTTGTAGCAGGGCTCACACTTTTCATACCACATTCCTTCCCAAAGTAATTTGAATGAGCGGTGCCGTAACACCCTGGAAATCGCTCTCTGCGGCGAAGCTATTGGGAGCCTCCAGCTCACAGCAGCGGTGGAACACGATCATCTGAAGCATACGCCAGCACAAACCCAAACACGAAAGGCTGACAGCTCACAGCTGCAGAACTTTCTGGGTTTGTGGTGTTGTCACAACCTATAATGAAATACTTTCCTTTAGGCTTCTTATAAACTTAAGCTAATTCTCCAAACATTATTCAGATTTTAAAACAGTTCTTCCTCCAACCCTTTTTTTCTCCCTTTTTAGCATGAGTTCCTCTCACTATTCTGTTTTTACATAGTATAGCAGTAGCAGCCAAAATGAATACACGAAAGGAATATTTAATTGAAGCAGCATGCTCTAAAGAGCAATAGAGCTTCTGTGTTCTACAAAGCAATTACACTGCTTTGAGCCTCCAGTCATGTCGTAATAAATACTTCTGATATTGCGAGATACTGAAGGCAGTTTCTTCCAGCCCACAGTCTGTTTACACATAAAGCTGGTGCACGAACATGTCTCAGTTTCACTAGAGGCAGCGTAAAACCATGCTAACGTATTCCTCACACTCCTCTCCTTATGTTCTCTCTCTCTCTCTCGTCGCACCGCTGGCTGAAGAGCCAGATAACGCTCTTCTGACAACATGATGATTCCCACACGCAGCAAACGCTCTCGCAGGCTTTGTAAGCTGGATGAAAGGCTTTATCAACCTTTGCTTCTATCTCTCCCACACGTCTGGTTTGGGCTTTTTTTTTTTTTCTGAATACTAAGAGTTGAAAGCTGCTCTGCCTCTCCTGTCTGAGACAGTTACGCTGAGATAGACCAAAGACCTGCCTACTCCAGTGCCCATCTCCTGCAGCAACAAAGAATCATAGAATGATTTGGGTTGGAAGGGAACCTAAAGATCATCAAGTTCCAACCCCTAGATCTTGATGCTCAAATCCCCATCCAACCTGGTCAACATCTCCAGGGATGGGGCATCCACAGCTTCTCTGGGCAACCCATTCCAGCATGTCACCACCATCACAGCAAAGAGTTTCTTCCTAAAATCTAATCTTTCCCCCTCTTTCCTCCGCCTCATATCACACCACTCCTTGGTAAAGAGTCCCTCCTCATCTCTCCTGTAGCCCCTTTAGGTACTGGAAGGCTGCAGTAATGTCTCACCAGAACAGGATCTCTCCAGGCTGAACAACCCCAACTATCTCAGCCTGTCCTCACTGTAGAGGTCCAGTCTTCTGATCATCTTTGTGGCCCTCCTCTGGACTCTTTCCAACAGGTCCATGTCCCAAAACCTTCTCTTGAAGAAGGTATAGAAATATGTAGAGCATATACGATACTTTCCCTGGTACCCTCTCAGCTTCCCACCGTTCCCAGCTCACACACCCCGGTAGACATGGGGGTACAACCCTCCTCGTACAATGAATACTCATACACAGATATCAAATAAAGAACATCCAAGTGTTCTTCAACCGCCTTCTGAAGAAGATCACTNCCCTTTTATTTTTTCACCTGTTAATATCCCCTAAGAAAATACGCTCACAGATGTTCCCAATACTACTAATGGCACGATAATTAACATTATCCATCTATTTTCAAATTTCACTTACAATCACGAACGCAACACACATGGAAGAAAGCTGAGAGTAACAATAGCAGCTTAAATTCTAACATCTGCACCTCCAAAAGCACAACACTTCTTCCCTATTTCCCTAAACGAGCTTTTTCATGCTAGAACCTTACAAATTGCTACAGCCAAATGGTACTTATTTTGCTCCAAGCAAGAACTCCCTTTCTATAGTACAAGACTGGCGTCTGTAATAAAACAAGGCTGTGCTCTGTAAGAACGAATTTTGAATTTAAGGTGTTTTCCCAGTGTTGATGCCGTGGCCTCCTATGCCATAGTTCTTGGTAGCTTTAACACCCTTTTCACATGGTAGAGGGTTTTAGGGTTTTTTTTGCCTGCTTTGTGCTTTTTCTGCCATAACATTGTGACAATTAGAAGAGATACTGAAATATTTTTTCTTTCAGCCGTTATAAACACGGAGAAGTTAAAAAGTATTTACCTCTATAGTATAAGAACAATACATAAAGAAACAAAATGGTCTTAGAATTTTTTTCTTTTATTCATTATAATGTTAGTTCTTCATCCCCCAGACAGTCCGGTCTGAAAACATAATTATACACTTAATAATAAAAAGAATTTAAAACCCCAACCACCTCCTTAGATTAGAAACTGTTCAATATTTATTTTGCTGCTCTGGCTGTGTGGATTCATATTTTTAAATGAACTTGTAGCAGGGCTCACACTTTTCATACCACATTCCTTCCCAAAGTAATTTGAATGAGCGGTGCCGTAACACCCTGGAAATCGCTCTCTGCGGCGAAGCTATTGGGAGCCTCCAGCTCACAGCAGCGGTGGAACACGATCATCTGAAGCATACGCCAGCACAAACCCAAACACGAAAGGCTGACAGCTCACAGCTGCAGAACTTTCTGGGTTTGTGGTGTTGTCACAACCTATAATGAAATACTTTCCTTTAGGCTTCTTATAAACTTAAGCTAATTCTCCAAACATTATTCAGATTTTAAAACAGTTCTTCCTCCAACCCTTTTTTTCTCCCTTTTTAGCATGAGTTCCTCTCACTATTCTGTTTTTACATAGTATAGCAGTAGCAGCCAAAATGAATACACGAAAGGAATATTTAATTGAAGCAGCATGCTCTAAAGAGCAATAGAGCTTCTGTGTTCTACAAAGCAATTACACTGCTTTGAGCCTCCAGTCATGTCGTAATAAATACTTCTGATATTGCGAGATACTGAAGGCAGTTTCTTCCAGCCCACAGTCTGTTTACACATAAAGCTGGTGCACGAACATGTCTCAGTTTCACTAGAGGCAGCGTAAAACCATGCTAACGTATTCCTCACACTCCTCTCCTTATGTTCTCTCTCTCTCTCTCGTCGCACCGCTGGCTGAAGAGCCAGATAACGCTCTTCTGACAACATGATGATTCCCACACGCAGCAAACGCTCTCGCAGGCTTTGTAAGCTGGATGAAAGGCTTTATCAACCTTTGCTTCTATCTCTCCCACACGTCTGGTTTGGGCTTTTTTTTTTTTTTCTGAATACTAAGAGTTGAAAGCTGCTCTGCCTCTCCTGTCTGAGACAGTTACGCTGAGATAGACCAAAGACCTGCCTACTCCAGTGCCCATCTCCTGCAGCAACAAAGAATCATAGAATGATTTGGGTTGGAAGGGAACCTAAAGATCATCAAGTTCCAACCCCTAGATCTGGATGCTCAAATCCCCATCCAACCTGGTCAACATCTCCAGGGATGGGGCATCCACAGCTTCTCTGGGCAACCCATTCCAGCATGTCACCACCATCACAGCAAAGAGTTTCTTCCTAAAATCTAATCTTTCCCCCTCTTTCCTCCGCCTCATATCACACCACTCCTTGGTAAAGAGTCCCTCCTCATCTCTCCTGTAGCCCCTTTAGGTACTGGAAGGCTGCAGTAATGTCTCACCAGAACAGGATCTCTCCAGGCTGAACAACCCCAACTATCTCAGCCTGTCCTCACTGTAGAGGTCCAGTCCTCTGATCATCTTTGTGGCCCTCCTCTGGACTCTTTCCAACAGGTCCATGTCCCAAAACCTTCTCTTGAAGAAGGTATAGAAATATGTAGAGCATATACGATACTTTCCCTGGTACCCTCTCAGCTTCCCACCGTTCCCAGCTCACACACCCCGGTAGACATGGGGGTACAACCCTCCTCGTACAATGAATACTCATACACAGATATCAAATAAAGAACATCCAAGTGTTCTTCAACCGCCTTCTGAAGAAGATCACTTTCAGAAATCATATTAGAAACTCCTAAATTTCCTGTTCTTTTTTCTGTGTGAAGCTACTAGAAAGGTAATGATAGAAAACACATGGCATGAACCTATTTTTTCCTATACAGCAGGCAAGGAAAAACAGAAGAAAAACCACTCCCATGAACAGCAGAGCCAATTGTGAAATCAATAGTTACTTCCAATAATTACAGAGACTGCAATCACGAGTAAATAGTAACATTTTACAGTGAAAGCTCTATAATTATATGAGCAACAATTACATCACCGCGAATGATTCTTATCTGTTTCCCTGTAGATTTTTACAGCTCTCTCTGCATCAGAACCTGGTTTTAAGGGACAGATGATTGAGAAAACCAATGCAGGATCCTATTAAAGAGGAGGATTTGATTTGTATAGATTAAGATGAGGTTTCCCCCTTGGTGTTGAACCAAGATTCACAGTTTTCTCCCCAGCGGCATTTTGCATTCAATTCACTCACAAATCTCAAAGCAAATGTCAGTGGAAATTGCTATTTTTTACCTGGAACACTGCTAAGACAACATCTCACTTTACCTGAAAATCTCATTTCCAGTACTATTCTCAGTGACAATACATGGAAATGCAGATTTTTGCATTAATTCAACCAACTGAGGCTTGTCCTTCACTTTGCATCAGAGTGAACCCCAAGTAGACCAGCTGAAAAAATACCACTAGCCCTTGTCACGACACTCGGGTCCCGGCACGTGTCACATCACCAACTGCCTGGTACCATTAGGAGAGTTCATTTCTCTGCAGAGCCTTGTGCAATCTCCTGGCAATTAGCCCTTGAATAGGTTACGGGGACTTTAAATCAGATCGCTTACACTTCTACCCTGAGTGTTTTGCAATAAATGTTTTTTTTATATGTGATTTTCTTCACTACACGCAGGCTGATATAATAAAAAAAGAGAAGATAAATAAAAAGACAAAATGCTTCTCTTTCAATTACCATCAAGGCCAAGTGGATGCTTTTGTTTTCCCCCCTCTGTCTCATTTTTTTGCCCTTTTATTTCTTTCCCTTGTGCATCGTAGCCTCCTGCTGTGGCGCTGATGGCCAGAAGTGCTTGTTGCGAGGCTGCCACAACCACCGGGTCCATCCCTCAACACAGGCTATCATGCTTGTGCCAGCCCAGCGGCTCCTAACCCCAGCCTCTGCTCACATTAGCCGAGGGCAAATGAGTCAAAACCCTCCTTTTCACTGAGATAGGAAGAAATTTACTGCTCTAGCTTTTCGGAGACCGGCTACAACTTTTTGACTAGACCACCAGAAGCAGACGTCAGGAATTAAACGTAGCATCTTCACGCCCCGACTTTTTGTATGGGGACAGAATTCCCCCAAGATCTAGTGTCAGGCAAGGTAGTGGGAAGATGGTTATAAGGAAAAGACTAGAATTTAGTGGCATGAAGTCAGAAAGTGATTTAGGCTGTGCTCTCAGCCTGACTGCTACCCTGCAGGGTGATCTACATACACCATCCCTGGCTGCCTGAGCTTCAGCTTCTTCTGTTGAAGGCAGGGACAACAATATAAATTTTTAAAGCCCATTTAGATGTATTGATGAAAAACGCTGCACGAGAAGTAAATAGCAGTAGGAAGCCACCTCCTGTCATTTTCCCTCCAGAAGCACCCAGTTTACTCAGTATCTTTCTCTTGAGCCTTGCCCTAAATCCCAGTTGTGTTGAACGGTGTGTTTTAATAAAAAAAGCAAGAAGCCCGGACGATAAGCTGCTGCTTTTTCTTACTCTTGACAGAAATCTCATTCATAGAGCACAGCATGCATACTCCTCATCTGCGCCTTCGCTCTGCCTCCTTGGCCACAAGGGAGCTAATAGAGTTATTCAAGGATCAAATAGGCAGATTTCTAATATCTCTGGATTCTTCATAGTTGTTTCCTTTGCCACTAACAGAACAAAATAAAATAGAGGACCTGAACTTCATGAATATCGCTTAGATAACGTTCTGGGCCTCTCATTCTTTTGGTTTTCTTCTAATTCACTGGAGCAAATAAGTTCATAAAACTGCATCTTCAAAGTAAGGAACATCGCAGAAAGGGCCAATTTTATATTTTTATATATGTGTACATATTTAATTATTTAAATTGCCTACCTTTTTGGACTGAAATTACAACCCAGCCTTAAATCTTTTGAAGTACACTTAGACTTTATGTCTCGCACTCGCTGAGATACATTCTCCCAAGCATATCTTCTCATCATTTATTATTTATTGTCATCTGCAGTTTGCCGAATTCCTGTGAAACCCATTTTCAATTTTTAAATGGCAGCTTTCCCCTAAAATTGTGGTGCTTTCATTATGTAGACATAGCACTTAAAAGCTCTGGGAAGGAAAGCCTACGAAGCCATGTGGATGTACTCAAAAACACAGGTGCCACTGTGAATTAGACCAGGACAGATCTGTATTAGTTTTGAAGAATCTTCTCAGGACCATATGAAACCTGCCACTGTAATTTCTTATGTATTCACAATAAGAAATGTCTTCATTTGAGTGCTCTATAATCAATCATTTTAATTCTAGACACAACTGAGATAAATAATTAATTTTAAAAAATGACTATTACTTAGCTCCATCTGGCAAATGTGTTGTACAAATATATTAAAATAAGTAGGTTTGTCTATTTTTGTGATGTTGGAAATATATCTAACAGACTTTTCTATGTAAATAGGGGATTTTTTATTTTTATTTTAGAAATATGTAATAACTTCTATGAAATATTAATATAGACAGTCTTTTCAGTATCTTAAACCTTATCATAACTTTGGCTTTTAAACAGAACTCCTCATTAATCACAGCAGGGACTTCTGCTTAAAAATACATGAACTTGATCTGGTATTATCACATTGATCTATTACAAGAACCCAAACCATCCTATTAAAAATGCAACGAGTCACTATGGCAAAAATTGGAAAGTATACAGGTATTTTAAGGAAGGCATCACAAAAGTCCTCTCATATCAGAAATCTCCAGGAGAGTTCTTAAACGTTCCTCTCACCCAGCAAAGAAACAGAAGCAGGACCACGGGGACCCACCTCTTCCTTGTCTTCTGTTCTAGCACAAAACCCATTTACTTTTCCACTGCAAGTGCTACGTTTGATTTCTGAACTTCACTGAGATCTTTTCATAAGAAGTAACAGCAGAATCTTTTAGTAGATGCTCCTAGGAAATCATAACTCTTTTACTCTTTTTACCTTGAGAGAGGAAACCCTAAATAGTGGGTAAAACGTGGGTTTTTTTTAATATCACCTTAAACCTTCTGTAGATTTGGAAGGATTTACTCAATTGTTATGGTGGTGTCAGGTCATTCAAATGTCTAAGTAGCTAGATAGTTTACTTCACATTCTTCAGTTTTGCTAACTGATTAGATCCAAATTCCTGGGTGTAACTCTCAACAGAACTTCAAGAAAGAGAGACAAATCCACCAGAATCTCTGTGATATAATAATATTCATATAAAAGCCATTCCAGAAAGGAACTGCACCTGAGTTGTGTCCTGCCTATTGTTTCACATCCCAAGAAGGCTCATCAAGCTAAATAGCAAACCTTATCCTTTTAAAAGGCTGAGCTAACATTATACCACTTCAGCACAGCTCCTTTGGCTACAACACTTAGGAAATTAGAAATGTCATTCTCTATTTAAAGTTCACCTTCAGCTAAGAAGGTTAACTCATTGACAAGGAAATTTTAACAGGTCAGATCCTTCAAAATCAATAATGAACTTGGTTGGAGATATCTTTCAGGAGGGATGACTTCAATTAAAGCAGCTCTCACCAGAGATAATGAGTAGAGAAGGAAGGTTAGTGTTGGACAAAGAAACACTCGCCCTCTTGCCAAAGGGGTGATGCAGAGATCCTTATCAGCCTGAATTACACTGAAAAGAATCTTCAAAAGGCTGTGAAAAACAGAAAGGTCATTTTGTTTCAAGGATCCTCTTTGCAAAGGGGTAGGAGTGACTGAAAAGTCTTTCCTAATCATTTTTAAAACTCATCAACAGGAAAATGTTCACAGGGCTCAGTAAGAAAGAAAAAGAAACTGTTATGGGAATTTTGGTGTCTCTAAGGACATTTACAGTGATCTTGTGTCCACTGTTGTTTTCTTCTGAAGAATCTGTAAGTGGTAATTATCTGTCCAGGATACATTAGCAGCCATAAAACCTCTCTCACCATCTTCAGATGCGCTGCTGAAGAACAAATTTTGTCCAAGCAGGGCCAGACAAGCATTCGGCCCAAGTCTCCATCATAATTTCAGCTTTGACTCAATTCCAATTTTATTGGAGAACCGGAGAAGCTTTGCTCCCTCTTAAAATAGAAAGGTTAAGGTCAGATAACAACAATTTGCCTCATATAGAAGTGGAGGAAACTAATTATAATTCAATTGTGGGAGCCTAAATTTGTCTTATATACTTTTATCTCATTACCAAATCCTCAATAACATCGCCTCCCCTCCCCCTTATTATAATACTATTTAAGATGCTTCTTTTACTTGGAGTGAAAAACAGTCACAGCCATCTAAAGAGCAGGCACACTTTAAGAAGGCCACATTTGTTTGTTCAACATCAGGTTAATCCAAGCAAAGGAAAGCTAAATCCACCACGGCAGTGCTGAGAAAAACAAGTCTCAGCTGGGTAGCAAAGAGAATAAAATATACTCCCGACCACATGCATCTACTTACTATAAGCAAATCATTGCACTCTCCTTAATTAGTAAGCCCTGCATTTTTCTTCCCAGTTCTGACTTTTAAAGGCAATAAAGCCACTCCAGACTAGGTGAACTAAGTAGGACTATGAAACCTGACTTCATACCAGTTGATTGGAATTTCCCTAGAGTAGCACAGGGCCAAGTAAAGCAGAAATAAGACCACTTTCTTCTCTTTCAGCCATTCAAACAAACCAGCAAGAAGACAGGATTTTTACCCCAGGCATCTGAAGATGCAAACTAGATGCTTTTCTGGAAGATGTACTCTCTCACTTATATTCAATTCATTGGTTTAGGGATCAACCACGTCTGATCCCAGCGTGTTAGACATCGTGTGGATTCATCTGCCCCAAGGAGGCTGGATCAAGCTTAGGGAAGATACGTATAAAGCATGTGCATAATAAGCAACGGGATGACTGCAAACATATTGCCAGAATTAACTTTTTGACCAATTTGTTTCCTTTACTGGGTTTTCCTGGGAAGGTTAATGTCAAACAGCAAGAGAAAGGGAAAACTGCAGAGAAGAATTAATGAGAAGTGCGAGTGGAGCTGAGATACTGAGATTGTGAGGAAGGCTGGAACAGAGGTTTGAAATAGTCAAACAGAAAAGAGCTCAAAATTGTAGACTTCACATAGAAAAAGCCCCTACTTTAGCTGCTGCTGCAGCTGCTACCGCACACAGGAGCCTTCAACTGTCTCAAAACCTTAAATTATCTTGTCACGGCTGAGGAAAAAACCTCAAATAATTTTCAAAACAGACAGTGACGGCATGATCCACACAACATTAGTGCAACGTTGTGTTGCAGGGTAACCTAAACACCTTGTCCTGGTTTGAGGTAAAATGAACTGATATTCTTACCATTTTGCTTTTTTAGCTGGGCTCCTCTAATTAACTAAACGCTGAAATTAGCAGCACATTGGCCAGAAAACTGGTAAGTCCTGATTACGCCAGGGAATGGTGCAGAGAGGCCCTTGCTTATCCTTATTGCCAGATCAACCAAGGGCAGGGAATTTCCTTATTTGCCCCGTTGAAGCTCAAAAGCATCAAGGGGTCACACCTGTAGGGAGGAACAGACAGGACAGGGGACCCAAAACTGTCCAACAGGGTATTCCATCCCATCCCATCCACATCGTGCTCAGCATAAAAGCTGAGGGATCAAAGGGTCAAATCTCTTTCTGCGGTGGCCAGCGTTGGAGGAGGACCCTGCCTGTTCACCTGCCTCTGATCCCAATCTGAGTATTCCTGACTCCAGAGCTGGAATCCAGCTCCTCTTGGTCAGCGAGTCCAGTCTGGGACTTTTCCCAATACCTGCTAGTGGTGAGATCATGATATGGGTTTGTCTATATTGTATCTATTTCATTATTATCATATTTTTCTTTTCCCCCCATAATTTTAGTATTAATACTTCATTAAAGCAGTTTAGTTCATTCTAAACTAATAAATCTCCTTATTTCTTCCTCTCCTTAGAGAGAAGGGATATATATATATATATATATGGGTGTATATATATATATTAAACAAACCCCATATATATATATGACACAAAACCCCTATATATATATATTTATGGCTATATATATATATGACACAAAAATCCTGACTGAAAAGTGCTACTGGGAACATTTGTTTTCTTGTCTGCTAAGGTAGGGTAAAATATGTGTGCTATCTACAAATTGCTTTTAATTTAAAGCTGCAGAGACTGTTATTTTACCAAGTCATTGGCTATATTTATACTGATTAATAAATTCAAATAAAATGTATTGAAAGCAATAGCTTTTACTGAAAGTAAGTTTCAGTTTTAAAACAAGCAGAAAAAATACCCACTTTACAGCGAGAGGTTTGAAAAAAAGCCAGCTATTTTAGTGCCTTTTTCAATAATTCAAACACTAATAGCTGAAATCCAACAATAGAAGCTCAGACAGCGATTCTACTACTCCCTTGGTGGCCTGTAAGACCTTGGTTTCAGTCACTAATCCAGATGGTAACAGACCTTCCTCTATTACTAGGAGTGATATCAGAAGCTTTCATAGTTTCTCTGTAAGAAACGGAACACTTATCCAAGCAAATTCAATATTAATTGCATGTTTCACTTCAAACACTCTTTCCAGCCAACAGGCTTTTTCACTATCGGTGACTAAATACTTCAACCATATTAGAAAACTTACAGAGCAGAAATAAGAAAAGGTCTGAATGGAAATGCAATAGATTTTCTATAAAAGAACCAGGCATTTTCTTGAGATAATCCAAATTACCTGAGATGATTTGTATTAGAATGGTGTCTTCTAATTACTTTTCAGCTTCTCTTTGTTTCCCTGAAACCTTCCAGACATGAGGGTTTGAGAACAATAAAACGGGAAAAAGCAGGTTCTCTGCAAAGAAACGTATTTCAGTTGTGCTGCAACAACCATCAAACTGATGTCCTGATTTTGGTTCACAAGAAACACTGGGCTACCATGAAAAGACTGACCCACTATTGTCTCATAAAAATGTAGAAACTGCAAGACCAAAATTAAGGAATTTCTTTTCCATTATTCAGGAATCTGAATATGATCTTTTATTAGATGGCAAAAAGCATTCCCAATAAATGTACCGCACGGTTTGAAAGAAATCTAAAAGCAACTTAGTCCCATGGGACCTTATGTTAATATTTCAATATAAACGACAAACACATACGTTCCCCTTTTTTTTTTAATAGTTAAAGGGGTTATTTTTACCATACATATCACAGCAATAACGCAATGAGGTTATTTCTGTTACTTTGTGGTGCTCGCCAGTTCAATACATGCAGCCTCCTTCTATCTAGAGATGCTTAATAATTCCTGGTATTACTCTAGTCTTAAATGAGTTTAAAAGTACAGATGGACCGCCTAGGTTATTAGTTGAAAACATGGGAAGCATTAAAGGGAATAAATAAATATTATCATCATCATCATCATCATTAAAATAGGAATGACATTGGTTGGGGTTACAGTGTTTGAAAACTCCAAGGTGTCAGCTTGGGACCAGCATTGGTGTGGGGCAAAGCACTTGCCCAATGACAACTTCTTGGTCCTGCAGGATATGAAATTATTCTCCCAGACACAGCGCGTAGAAGCAACGCAAGAAGGCACAGTTTGACACTAACAAATCCATATTCTGCAACGATACTGTGAACTGAAAAATTCATAACTTCTCTTTCGAGAGCACAGAACTGTGCCCCTGAAACCTTATCACAGGATCATAGAAACGTTTGGGTGGAAGGGATCTTAAAGGTCGCCGAGTTCCAATTCCCCTGCCATGGGCAGGAACACCTCCCACTAGACCAGGTTGCTCTGCTTGATTTGAGACACAGAATTCAAAGACCCAGTGCCAAAATAAAAAGAATCCTTGCATTCTATTGCAGTGCATTTTTGGTTCACGGGAAGCACATAATGCCTTTTTTTGACACCGTATGTGTCAGAACAACTTTCCAGAGTGGAGATAATACAGTAAAAGATTCCACAATACACACATATTGAGAATAAACATTTCAAAAGATGTTTCATTTTCTGTAACAGAATTTTTAATTGGTTAAAAAGATTATTTAGAATCACAGAATGGTTCAAGTTGGAAGGGACCTTAAAGGTCACTGAGTTCCAACCCCCCTGCCACGGGCAGGGACACCTCCCACCAGACCAGGTGTCCGGTTTAGTCCTCTCACATTTACTCAAAGACACTTCCATTAACGCATTTCAGAAGCAGCACAAGATCACTGCTGGAAAACATTGGCTGGAACCATCAAAGCCCTCTGGGGAGCTCACATGCATTGCCACCAGCAAGTCCTCTCCCTCCCTTCCTCTCTGCAAGACAGAGGCATAAAAGAACCAGGCGAAGGCCTCTCACCCCTGCCCCAGCAGGCTTTCTAGGACCAATAACAATTTTACAATCCAGTTTGCTTTTGCCTGTGCATTTTGAAAGGTCCAAGATGCTGGATGATTAATACTCGCACAGGGAATGTCTTCTTGACCTGAAATTACCCTCTTGCAGAGTGCTAGGCACCAGCTAACAAAGTGGATTTTATCTCCCAGCAGTTTGTGGAAGAGGTGGACAAAACGGCCAGGTCAACCCTGTTCTCATAGGTCAATCCCAAGCCAATAAGTGTACTTCTATCATAAATACCCTGATGGCATTCACACCGTGGCCAAAACAGCATCTCACAAGACCGTCTGAGGCGAGAAACGATGATCCAAAAACCCTTTGCCTCCTCTGCACACATTCCTATACCACCTAACCCCATCAAAAGGCCAGCTGCTTCAGTGTCCACATCAGTTTCTCTACTGAGGCATATTATGACAGGCTAACATTCATAAAACACATGGCAAGAGAGGGATGGAGGTTTTGCTGAGGGTTTTGCGGAGAGAGAGGTGATGGCATTCGATGGACTTATCTTTAGAGACGTATTTTATGCCAGAGGCAGAAAACAGAAGTCGGTGTGAGCTACTCTGGTGACTGAGAGTCTCAGGCCTGTACGAGCTCTGAGCCCTTGAGTTACAGCAGGCTGTCAAGGGCACTGAGCTCCATCTCAGAGACATACACCCTCCCTCAAACCACTGCTCAGAAAACATATTTCAAAACATACCACCTCAAAGAAGACATTAAGCTGTGCTGTTCTCCTGCATAAGGAGCAATTACAATGATTTTTCTTTTCCTTCATCTTTAACATCCCTGAAAAACCTCTTTTCCATAATCAAATTTTCATTACAGTTCTTGGACCAACAGAAAAAAGGCTTCTCTCAGCCCCCAGTACGAAGCAAAGCAGGCAGGTGGGCTGGATGAACACTTCGCAGTCTTCCCCTTTGCTCTTCAGATCCTTTAGGCTTCTCTTTTGCACCACAGGCCAAAAGTTTGGCTCAAAACAGGCAGATCTCCAACCCCAATTCACGGGGGAAGTCAGCTCCCGGGAAGTCCATCGCCCAGTCTTGCCATATCACGTTAGTGCTGCTGCCAGCTTTCGAAATGCTCGCACAAAACATCCCAGAAGAAGTCCAAGCTTGTGATCCAGACCAACTGAGCCCTCAAAAGCGGCAGCAGGGGTCTGGATGGTTACAACCCTTGGCTAAGCAGCACCTCCTGGTAGGGATTCTCTGTGGGAGGCTGAAGGCCAAGTTCTCAGGGGCTTTCCCAACCACATCCCAGTTGAGGGGAGACGGTAGGGCTTCCCTGTATGTTCTGCTGACATCCTCCTTCAGAGACAGAACAGGACCACATGCTCCTCTACCCTTGTTATTTCAGGCCTGCCCCAATGATCATGTCAAGGTCATGAATGTGACCTAGGGAAACCCTCCAACACCACCACAACAGCACAGCAGGAGCACAGCGAGTAAATCGATCTGTTCCACAACCGTAAAATGGTATCATTGTCCTGAAAACTGTGGGCTAAATAAATACAGAATCACAGAATTATATAGAGTTGGAATGGACCTCTGGAGGTCATGTAGTCCAACCCCTGCCACAGCAGGTCCACCCAGAGCAGGTAAAAAGCAGGTACATTCAGCAGCTTGGGGACAAGAGATCTATATGCTTAAACCGCCACTGTCAGGTGTTCTTGAGGTCCATTCCCTGTGAGAAGCTAGATTACAAACTGGGTTAACCTTCTATATGCTTTAACATCTGGTCAGCCAAGGAGTGGTCAGACAGCTGGACTGGATGATCAGCGTAGGTTGCTTCCAACCAAATGGTTCTATTCTATTCTGTATGACCACAGTCTAACTGTGGCTGGCCTCCTTAACTATATAAATACCTACTTCTGTGAAATCTGCTCAGCTCTTGACCTCAACAAATTTATCGTTCTCTAAATATCTACTATTTCAAAACAGCTAACACTGCCTAAAGCAAGGGACTTTAAAAGCACTGATTTATTTTACAGGTCTCATAATTGCATCTTTTTCATGTGAGAAACTGCGTAGATCTGAAGATGCTGGGGTCATACTTCATGTTTACACACATACATACAAATGTGATGATGGAGATCCAAGATGCTGAGATTTCGACTAACTTTGTCTTTCATCACCTTGTTAACCAACGGTGACTATTTGCCATCCTGTCTAATAAATGAAGGAGAGGGCTTCAAACAGCAGTAGAATTAAATTGCAATTAAATCCAAGCCAAGACAGGAGGTTCCTCACACCACACGTAAAAAGAACCTCTTGTTGCAGGTGACTGTGCTCAAAAAGCAGCAGGACATGGTTATGGAGGTTATGGTTAACAATAGCTATTACACAGAAAGGGATTACCATTGGCTTAGAAAGACACAATTTGCTGGGGGCAGGGATAATATTTTCAGAGGTGGTATCACTACAGGATTGTCCTCGTTTCATACTCTTCCCCAGGCATCCCAAAACAGACAGGGTCACAGAAAGGATATTGTGTTAGATCGACCTTTGTTTTGCTTTGGTATGACTGCTCACTTTTTTAATCACCCTGTATAAAAATCCACACTGATAAAATTCTCCTTTCTGCCCCCAAACTATCACGTATGCTTTTATAAAATGCAGCAAAATCCATACAGCCCAGTGCACACCAAAAGCCACCACCTTAACAGGGGGAACTCTATGAAAAATTGATTCTTACAGCTCTGTGAGGTAAAAAAAGCATGAAAGGATGCATCTTATCAAGAAGGTGTTACTTTAGAGGGAAAGAGGCTGCTTATAGAGAATCCAAAGAGAGCCTAACAAGGAAAACTTGCTAAAAGGCATTATTTGTACAAAAAAGAGAAAACAGCACATGAGCCAGAGCTACTACAGTTTTCTTCCTCCTTTGGTTTTGGATATTTCAGTGAACAATAAGCAAGGCAATGCCTGTAGAAGTGGAATTTCCTTCCCAATTGTATAGAATTAGATTAAACATCTTTTGATGATATAGAAGTGGGTGACATTTCCAGAGATTACGATTATTATTGTATGTATTTTATTTAATAAATTTACATGTGTGTGTACGTGCACCGATTAAAAAACCCAAGAATTACATGATGGTTTGGGGGAACACAGATACGCTGCCAAATTTTTAGATCATAAAATTTGGTTTAATATTAGTGTTGCACAGACAGAATAGAAAGTGGGTTTCTGTCCTTTGTTAATTACAAGAGGAGGGGATAAAAGAATGAAAGTGGTGTAGAAGGAAGGCAAAACTCCTTCAGACCTCAGCACTGGAGTTATTTTCTATTCTTTACCAGGCTAATGGTATGAATATATGATACTAATAATGGTATGAAATATATGATACTAATAATGGTATGAAATATGAACGTAAACCCCACACAGCTCTACCCAGAATTAGTATCATAAGGCTCCATAACACAGGTATTTTGCCTAATTGTTCCCCTGCTCAGCTAATATAAAACAGCTCTCAAGAACCAAACCTTTAAGGAGCCTGAATATTTTTCAGTTTGAGGGAAACGAACCTCTCATCCCATGACAGCAAGACCCCGTTAGAGAACGTGCTAATTGGCTGCTCCCTTTGGGAGCTTGGGGGACTCCACCTTTTATTTCACGGCTGGCGCTGCACCTCGGTGTGAGGTTATCACATTAGTCGGATCCCGTTGGGAAATGCTGTGTGGGAAGCAACAGTGTGAGTGCAAAAAAACCAAGATTTCACTTTGCAGTGTCAGCACAGAGTTCCCCTCATACGCTGCTGAGCCGATGTGATGCACTAATGTCTCTACACCCACCTTAATTTAAAAGGGTATCGTGAAAACTTTCAGTTCGGACAGTACTGTTGTTTTATCAATGCCTGTTGCTACTCCATTCATGTTAAAAGGATATTACCTTATTACAACTTAGGCTATCCATCTGTTTGTGCTAGAATACTCTCAATTAGATTTAGGAAAGCAAAAAATGCCCTGCAACAAATCATCATTTTTATACTGTTGGAACGGGTCCAGCAGAGGGCCAGGAAGACGATCAGAGGGATGGAGAACCTCTACTATGAGGACAGGCTGAGGGAGCTGGGGCTGTTCAGCCTGGAGAAGAGAAGGCTCCAGGGAGACCTTAGAGCAGCCTTCCAGGGTCTGAAGGGGCTCCAGGAGAGATGGGGAGGGACTCTGGATCAGGGCGCGGAGTGATAGGATGAGGAGTAATGGTTTTAAACTGAAAGAGGGGAAATTAGATTGGATATTAGGAAGAACTTCTTTGCTGTGAGAGTGGTGAGGCACTGGAACAGGTTGCCCAGAGAAGCTGTGGCTGCCCCATCCCTGGAGGGGTTCAAGGCCAGGCTGGATGGGGTTTGGAGCAACTTGGTGTGGTGGGAGGTGTCCCTGCCCAGGGCAGGGGGGTTGGAACTGGATGATCTTCAAGGTGCCTTCCAACTCTAACCATTCCATGATTCATAGGCTTATCCCTATAAAAATACAGAGCTATTCATTTTATTATAAGAATGCATATAAAAAAGGCATATTTAGGTACAGGGAATACCAGGGATATAAGTGTACATTTGCAAGACATTCCTGTGCTAACAGGTGCTGCACAAGCTGTCACCATGAGAGATGCAAAGGAAGCCAGTTAAAGAAAATCAAGAGGGGGACAACAAAAATGAGGAGGGTGACAACTGCGATGTCCCTCTACTAACTACTGTAGAACCACCAGTGAAAGACAGTGAAGCTGGAGATTATTCCCTGTAATAGTTTAAACAGAAAGAAATAAATTATACACACACATCCACAATCCTCTGAAAGAGCTCAGAACCACAGTCAGCACGTGAAGCCTGGGCACAGGTTAACTGTCATCAGTTCCACATGCAGTGGGCTTCCCAGCTGATGCAATGAGACATCTTGATTCATCCCGTTGTCTCAGGAACCATAAATAGGTGAGTTAATTACATACAATCTTCCTGAAAGACATCTGGTGTAAATCATCCTTATACAACACTGAAGCGTTGTTTCTTTCTTTAGCTACACAGCCTGACACGTACACACACGTCCCCAATTCCACCAAGCAAGGAAAAGTAGTTGGGGCAAAATGCTAATTTTTTAATACCTAAGCAATCTGCCTAATAGTGTAAAAGCTACACACATAAAAAACCAAACCAAAACCCCAACATCTTAATCAGCACCTCAGTCTCTATTTTATTAGTCAGTTCTGCTACCCTATTATAAAAAACAAATATCTTTGTTGTTTCTCTTCAATTCAGGATACTGAAATAAAAATAACCCTACAAAAGTGAGGTTAGCAGCCAAAGCACACACTCCAGTTCCTATCCAGAGGCTTCCAAAACCCTGAAATATTGAGATCTGACACAGAAGGATACTTGTGCTCTAAATCATAGGAAGTATAAGTATATAGTTGGACTGAAAAATATTTTTAACATTGGCCAAAAACTTTTATAACATCTTTTGATTTGCAAATAATTGGTTAGTACCTACTGTGACTGAAAATGTGACTGCCACTAATCAACACCTTGTCCCTTACATGCAGGATGCCACTGGATGGGTGGCACTCAGGGAAATCCTCCAATATCAATTAGGATATTGATGTTAGAAAGGGATGCAGCCATGGAATTATTATTTTCAGATATAGATATTATTTTTCAAATTACCGTTGCTTTCAGTAAGGATGGATTTTTTTTAAACTTCATACAGTTTACAGCATTTAGACAGGGAGAGCAAGATAGATAGATAGATGGATGGATGGATGGATGCATCAGCCACAGTCTCAGGAACAAGAAGAGAATGAGGCAGCTGAACACATTCTCGGGTCACTGGATACGAGGCATTACTGTCCCTTAGATCTCGGTTCAGTTGGTAACAATTCAGAGCTGCTACTTCCTAAGCCATAATGGCATTCCAGATACCACTTTCAAAATTGTCTTTCTGAATTACAGGTAGTTCACAGCTTCCTCTGAAAAAGTAGGCTTCTGTTTCATTTTTTCAGGGAAAAAAAAAAGAAAGCCTGTATATAAAAACCCACTTTAGAGTGCAAATGTGCTTAGATTTCTGCAAAACGCCTTAAGAAAAACAATACATGTTGTTAAGCCATTATGTATGTTACATTTGACTTTTTTTTTTGTTGACAAAAAATGTTTAAGAATCAAAACTGTACGGCTTTAAGATAGTTTATCTACTCCGATTTTGGATTATAAGCATTTAACCTAATACCTCTTTCTGGGTTTGACTGTTGTTTGGGGTTTTTATCCTTCTATAAATTCAGAAAAGTTATTTTCAGGATTAGAGTTATTTTGGAGATTATTTTAAAGGATTAGATTGATGCACGTTTCCCTTCTCAGAATAATGATTATTCACCAGACTTGCCTGCAAGCCCGTAACAGCATTTGATCTTTTATGATCTCATCAAATTTATACTGATTTTTACATATAGCTTCTATTTAAAAGCATAAATAAAGATATTTGTAAATCCCAGATCAGCCATTTTTCTCTGCTTTTTTCTTTTTGAATGGTAAGAAGGCTATTTCAATCATTGAATGCTTCTTTTTTTTTTTTTTTTTTCTAAATGTATGAACCTGGAAAAGTAAAAATTCAAAATAGTGAGAAGAAAACAGTTACTAAATTGATGTCTAAATCGAATCAATAAATAGACTGAGTAAAGTAGCAGGTTATTACATGTGAAGAAGGGTTTTTTCTTGGGAGTAAAATAAGAGTTTTGTCTTTAAGTTTGTATTTTTTTCAGTTATTATTTTACAGTGTCAAAGAATTACAATAGTGTTCCTCTGTGCTTCACGTAAGTATAAGTGGGAAGTGAACAATTATGATATATTTGGTTTCTGAAAGAGAAAAAAACCTCAAACAAACCCAATGAAACTTCTACCATCAAAACATATTACGAGCATTAAGAAACACTTCATTAGCTTGTTTTGACAGTAAAGCAGGAACTAATTGGATTGTAATTGGCAACAGTCAGGGACTGTTGGAGCAACAGAACAAATTTCAGAAGTTATTAGTTTATTACTGAATTAGTGGCTTCTATGAACCATAAAGAAATGCTGATATTTGATCTACAGAAGAAGAATTTAAAGGAGAACTCTAAGTGAATCCATGGATCTGCCGACAGCATTACTTGCGCCTATTCACACAAGATTTGTAGTGCAGAAACCATAAAAATATGGGGACGCAGGTGTGATTTTTTTTATTAACCTGACATTTCATACCTATAATACAGCCCTGAAGATAAAACATAAATCCAAGATTTTTAAAATTCGGCCATCATGAGATACATAAAGAAATACCATGATAAAAAAGCCATGGTAATATTTCTTATGAAGAAAATACTGTTGCTAAAGAAATAATCCTTTTCTACAGAATTCTACCTGCTCTTGATGTTAATGAATGATACATAAAGAAATACCATGATAAAAATGCCATGGTAACATTTTTAATAAAGAAAATATTGCTGTTAAAAAAATAATCCTTTGCTACAGAATTCCACCTGCTCTTGATGTTAATGAATGATTCGGGGACTTACTGTAGTGGTGTATTATTTATACTGCTGCAGTTTTTAGAAGGTCTATAGAGATCACACAGGAGAGAAGAACAACCTCAATAGGCTGCTTTGAAGGCAAGGAGGATGAGCTACGACTCTTCACATCTGCCACAGGAGCAGTATCATACAGGTTGGATTTTAGGGGAAAAAAAAATCTTGTGAAAAGGGTAATGAAGTACCGGAATACATCACTTCATCATGTCACTGGGGTTCCCAACTCTGGAATCCCTTAACAAAAAAGTGAAGGTGAATACCCCTTCAGGATGCCCTCGGGCACCAAGTCATTCACAGCTTCATTACCCCGTGTTTATGCACTACAACATTTCTGTGTAAAATGTAATTCTAGTCACTATGTGATTCAGTGAGTTTAAATATGAGTCTGGCAATACTGATACAGAAAGGGAAGGGATCAGAAACCTGCAGTGGAGGTAGCCGGGAATGGCTTAGGATGCCAAGGAATGGATGAGCTTACGTTGTTGTGAGAAATCAGTGAGGAAATCCAAAAGGTGATGGGCTGGAGCCCGAATGAGAAGGGTCAGAAGCGAGTGGTGGCGTTCAGGACAGCTGTGATGGATGATGGCTGATGACGTTGAGCAGATGAGACTGCAGAGAGGAACAGAGAAGAGGGAACGTGCCCGAGAACCGCCTTGCCACAAATCCACAGCACTGAATCAGCATCTTCAACACCCTCTGTAATTCCTAAAGTAATCTTCCTTTCAGAAAGGGCTGCCTCATTTGAGAAACCAGGTGGCGATTTTCTGATGTGCAGAGCCTCTCCAGGGGCTCAAAATTTCTTGAAGGAGCCCTGCTGTAAATGAGCAGTCACAGCCTTTGCACATTGGGAAGGAGAGGCACACAACACAGAGCATTTGACAAGCAATTTCTATCCGGTGCTATGGCTTAGCCTATATGGAAGATGTAAGCAGAGGCAAATACAATTATCCAGAAAAAGTGCTGCTGATAGACAGCTTGGGATTCTGGTCATGTTCTGAGTGGGTATGGTGGTAAATCAACACAGCAGAGGCAGAAGATGTAGGGGGGAAATGCACAGGTGCATTGGCCTCACAGCTCAAATGCCTTTGGGGATNTTCTGTTTGCAAGCGCTGGTAGAGGCCGAAAGCTTACCAATCTCGCCTGCCAATCCCCTCAAAATCCACAAAATATAAACCCTGATCTATTTATACAACATTTAAAAGACAATTTGTTGCTTCTAGTTAGGAGAGAGGCGAATTTGACTCCCCAAATTATTCTTTTCTCATTTTCACAAGGGAGTAAGAGAGAGCTGAAAACATTATTTCTTCCATCATTTTAACCATCTTTCACTTTTTTTTTTTTTTT
>VZRU01018994.1:60128-79937 GCA_013398155.1 Pedionomus torquatus | reverse complement strand
CCAAAAAAAAAAAAAAGAAAGCAACTGAACCAAGCTGGTCCAAAAGGACAGAGCATGTCCCTCCTCTACCATCTGCAATTACAATTATCTCTTCTACAGGTCTGTAGATCCAAACCAGCCAGATAGCACAAGAAGCACCGCCACATAGATACAACTTTCTGTCTTTCTGCCTTTGTGGGGGTATTTGGTAGTATCCTTCTATAATAAGGTTGCAGGATCGCCAGCAAATAGAAATCTCTGCTGCTTAAAGCAAATGCTTCATCTATTCTCTTACACAAATCTTTCAATATTTTTCTAAAAAATAAAACAAAATTGATTTTTTTCTTAAAAGAAGTTTGCCCTAACTGCTCCTACTGGTATCAAGCCTAGAAACCTGTTTCCAAGTCTCCCTCGCTCTTTATAACTCTGATTCTATACCTTTTTGTTGCCAAATTTAGCAGAGCTGTAGAGCCACCTTCAGCCATCACCTGCCCATGTACTATTATTAGCTGTTACTTTTTTAACCTACTATTCTGATTTTTCTAAAAAAAAATGCATGGGAGCATAAAGCAAAACCCATTCCCCTTCAAAGTTCACTTTCTAAGTAAATAAAACAACCTCATTTAAGCCCTTCCAAGGCAGGCTGAACACCTCCTTGGGGCTCACAAGCACATGTTTTGTGCACCAGGCTTACAAATTGGATGACAATTCGCAGAAATTTATCCAGAAAGAGCCTGGTGGTTATAACAACGTCACCACACAGACTGGCAGCATTTTAGCCAGCGTTTTCACATCTCATTCTCAGTGGCTACTTGGAACCTTCCAGCCGGATTCCGAACGCCATGATCCTCCAGCTGTGATCCTAAATTTGGCAGTAATTAGGCAGAATTCCACCTACCTAACACACTCAGAAAGTATTCAATGGATGTGAGGTTTTGACCACATTTTAAATCTTTCCTTCCTTGAATGGACAAAGTATGAAGCATTATTCTTTTGCAGTTGCCACAGTTAATTAACTCTTTTTTTTTCCCCAAACATCAGAAGATTGACAGTGAAATCTATCTCAATATCAGATTTGATATCTAATTACATTTGAAAACACTATAGCTGTGCTATGAACATTTTTATTATAAGAGCCTCCTAAGTGACTGGTTTTGCAGTAGCAAAAAAAAAAAAAAAAAACACAACAAAATTAAAACCTCTGGTCATAGCATCATTTTTAAGATCTTACATTGACCTACTCATTTAGTTCAAAACCAGAAACAGTACATAATGACCAGAAGGCTAAATAAAGGCAGAGCCATCTGCAAAAAATGCTCCTTTACACACAACACTCTCTTCTGGCATTTCTGCACTCATTAAATGTTGCTGCTTGCATCTCCTGTACCGCTGCCTTTTTGAGATCCCAATTTGAATCTTTGATAAAAATATCCTGTAACGTGTGCATCAATCAACATGTAAACTGGCAACCTTTTACAAGCACTGCTAAAAAAGGTGAGAAACCATGCTTGTTACACAGTTAAAAACGCTGAGTTTGGGCTGGGGTGCGGAGGGAGGGAGGATAAACAAGACAATTAGTCATATATTGGATAACAACGTTTGTGCAGCTTTTACATAAACAGTGGTGCTCTGATCATTCTTTGAGCTTTGCACATGTCAACTTTATGTTCATAGAATCATAGAATGGTTAGAGTTGGAAGGGACCTTAAAGATCATCCAGTTCCAACCCCCCTGCCCTGGGCAGGGACACCTCCCACCACACCAGGTTGCTCCAAGCCCCATCCAGCCTGGCCTTGAACCCCTCCAGGGATGGGGCAGCCACAGCTTCTCTGGGCAACCTCTTCCAGTGCCTCACCACCCTACCAGCAAAGAAGTTCTTCCTAATATGCAATCTAAATCTCCCTTCTTCCAGTTTAAAACCATTACCCCTTGTCCTATCACTACACTTCCTGACCAAGAGTCCCTCTCCTGCTCTCCTCGAGCTCCCTTCAGATACTGAGATGCTGTTCTAAAGTCTCCTGGAGCCTTCTCTTCTCCAGGCTGAACAGCCCCAGCTCTCTCAGCCTGTCCTCATAGCAGAGGTCCTCCATCACTCTCATCATCTTTGTGGTCCTCCGCTGGACCCGTTCAAACAGTTCTATGTCCTTTCTAAGTTGAGGACTCCAGAGCCGGACACAGGACTCCAGGTGGGGTCTCACGAACACAGAGTATGTGCATTTTCTCTAACAAAAAAAAAAATAAAATCTATGGTCAACATCAACACTGATGCTTTTTTATACTGAAAGATGCTTCAGAGCTCTAGGACAGTACTGAATGTACACAAGGACTGTGCTGAACGTATGTAATCTAGAGAGACTCCTATTACCAAAAAAGACACTCCCGAAGATGAATGCTACATGCTGATCTGAAAACCTGACTCTATCCCAAAGGCTATGCTCACTGCAGTTGCAACACAAGTCCAATCAAATCTGTACCAAGCTAAAAAGTAATCACCTTCTGTGAAGACCATTAGCAGATTAAGCCTGGGATAAAAAAGAAAAAAAAAAAAAAAAAGAAGTTACATGCAGTTATCAAAGGCCGGCAAACCAATGGCTTGTACATAAGCCATCTTTTCAATTGTATTTAGGTAAGTGATTAGTCTTCCTCTTATCACTATCATCTTACTGTTTGACTTCACCGCAGCTATACCGTGACCCAAATACAGTAGATACATCAACAACGCAACAGATCAAGCCCCATCCCAGCTGCAGGCTTTTTAAGCCTACTGATACATTAGGCATGGCTGATGGTAGCTCTCTTGGCTTCGCTTACAAATAACTCCATTCAAATTAAGTGCAGCAACGTGAAAAGCAACTCAAATTCCAGAAATCATCTTGCTGTGCCAACTTGAACAAGCAAAAAGAAAAAAAAAAAAAGGATCACTTGAGTGAACACACCCAGGAAGGATCAAAATATACTTTGTTAGCATACCTTGAAAGGCTGCAGCGTTACAAAAAAGATGTGTTTCGGGCTTGGGTTAGGAACAAAGAATTGTTATCTGTTTCTAATAGCTTGAGATCAAATCCTGCTATTCTGGATTGAGCAAAACTTGCAGACTGAGGGGAAGAAGATTGTGAGGTTGCCTTGAAAATTTCCAGAGAGTCATCTTGTCTGAGAGAAACAATGAGGATTTGCCAAATGAAGCAGACAGTGATTCAGTCCCTGAAACTCCTGATCCTGTGAACCCTTTTGAGGACATCTGCCACAGAGGCTTTGATTCCACCACCTGTAGCGTACACCCATTCCTAACCACGCCCTTCAACTCACCTGATGCTACCAGAGCTTCTTCTGCCATTGTTATGAGAAATTGGGAAGCAGCAGTTCTTGATTAATCAATGAGAAACCATACCAACCCTTATATTTTTTATCATTCCTTTATATTCTTTGGGTGGCTTCTTTCACCCTCTAGTGGGTTTTGTAAACTTTCATTTATTTAAGTTGTTATAACCTCCTAATGTTTCTCCCATGAGACTGTTGATCACAGACAGCTTTTAATTTCCTTTTTTACGATGCCTGAAACACAGTTAACTTTGATTTTGCCTTCTTTTTTTTGCCTGCCCCATAGGCAATCAAAATATCTGCATGGCTTCTTCAGGGCTGATGTTATTACTGATTTCCACCTCCCTCAGTCCCATAAAATATGTACCCTCTAGCATTATCACTGCTAGAGTCATAGGACCTTGCTCATGCCATGCCCATCATGGCTGTCACAGGACAACAGGAGTCAACACACAGAACGGTATTCATTTCTGTATTTTTTTCTAGACTCTATCAATTAGACTTTTTCAGAGTCCACAGTTTTGGAGTCTGTTTTATGGGTTTCATCACCAGTTTGTACAGTGTTAATGCTATGAAGCCTCAACTGCTTTCCACCCGTTGATGCCTGCAGCTCCCGTTGAGGAGCTGGCTGTCCCCTAGCCTCTGAAGGTAGAAGTTTTACCCCTTAGGTGGTTGGTGAAGTTTGCCACATGAGCTGTATGTTCTCTTTGCACTGCGATTACATTTGTGACACCTAAGTCGGACTGTATTTTGGATATTCATTTCACCATGCGGTAAAAAAATGGACATTATGCCACCACGAAAAAAAAGAACCACGCAGACCAGTTCATCCAGGAGCTGTAACTGGTGTTGAGCTCTGCACCCTGACAAGCACTTCAGACAGAGCACGTTTCTGCTGGGGGCATTCTTGTCTTACGGTTCACATCTCCAGTTCAGGTACCAGCTGAAGCACACACACATCCCCACATGCAGCTATAATTAATACTTAACACAGAAGATACAGAAAATCCAAAGAAACATGTCACTCCTCAACGCTTGGCTTTGTCTCCATTCCATTATTTCTCTAAAGCACTTTCCACACCAAGCTCAGGATACTCCCACTCTCTCTTTGGTTAGTTACTGGAGCCAACTATGTCAAAATGCAAAGCACCTGCCCTCCTGGTGTATGAAAAACAGCTGCCCGATCCTTCTCAGAGCCTACAGAACTCCCAGAACTGAGCCCAGCTCCTGGAAATTTTACAGCTTTGACACCCCCATCCCATTTGCCAGGCTATTCACTTGCATTTCATGGCAGAGAAAGTTGGAGCTGGAACTGAGTTCCATGTCAGAAACGACACCTGAATGGATAAACTACTCCTACCTGACATACCTGTATTACAAATCATTTACTTCTAATCTATAACAGAAAGAACCATCAGAAAATCCAACGCAAGGACAGCCAACTCCAATCCCTCAGAAAAGCAACTTGTAGATATAAGACAGACCAGAAATTAAATAAAATAATTAAAAACAAACAAACAAACAACAAACCAAACACAAAATGAACAAACGAAAAAAACAAACTCCCCCCACGTGGCTGGGATTGAATGCTCAAGAGCACCCAAAAATCACCTCTAGTTACACACTGGGCTGATGTAACAGAACTAGCCATCACCTCACCTGGTGCCACACAAATCTACAAGGGCTAGAGCTGGATGGTGGGACTGTCACTAACAGGCAGCTGGCTGTAGAGAGGAAGGCTGGGCACCACTTTTTTCCTTCATGGGAACCGTGTACCTGTGCAGAATGAAGTTCCCGTTACAACACAGGAACAGAACGTGCAATTGTACTAATTTAAGCCAACATGCAAGATCTTTCCACGCTCACGCACACACGCACCATAAAGCATCTCAGATGCAGAGGCTCTACTCTCCCCATCTGTATCACAGCCTCTGGCCAATGAATTATTTATTTCCATAGTTCCACTTTAGCCTCCTAAGCAGACTATCCTCTCTGTAGAGCACATCTCATATGGTTGCAGAACAAGAATCGCATCAAATACGACTTTCAGAATAGAATGAGTCATTCATTAAGAGTCCAACACAGGTTATGTAATTTACTTTTTTTTTCAAGCACAGTTGGATCTGCTTTTCAAACTCCTGCATCTGTACACCTCGCAGTGTCTGAACAGCTTGCAGAACTAAGCACGTCCTTCAGCTATGAGATAATTATTTTTGCTTCGCTTAAAATATATATATACACCAGTACCAGAGGCCCAAACACCCCAAGGATCCCTCTGCAGCTTTCAGCATGTCAGCACTTTTACTTCAGAACAACTCATTGTCTTTGATCTCTCTTTGAAAAGATTTGGCTTGTGCTGGGGCTGTTTCTCCAAAAAGAAACAGGCATTTGGAAAAACAAAACCTTATACAACATTAATTCAATATCAGTGCTTCTCTTTTGATATTTTCTCTTGTGGCTTTAAAATACATGATTTTCTAGAAGCCTGCAGGGTAGTGAACCCTGAGTTTCACATCACTTATGGGCATTTCAAGGGCAGCTGTCACAAAGTGAGACGATGCTGAAGAGGGATACTACATAGGATGAGTCTTTGGCTGCGGGAGAAAGCGTGGCAACAAGGGATCATGAAATCATTAGCACAATAATCCTAAGGTCTCTCAGGTCCCAGAAATCACCCAGCAACCCATTATGACTTCCTATTCTTGAGGTACCTCCATCCCTGAATGTATGAAACACCCATCTTCCAGCTCTCTGCTGCACAATTCTCCTTTACGTGCTGTAGAGCCAAAATTATCGCTCACTCTTGCTCAGCAGCCTTATTCCTATCGTTAATAAAATGCTTACGCTGCAAGTTCATGCACACATAATACTCTTTGGCAGTGTTCTTAGTCTGAACAGAGAACTCCAGGCTTCACGTTGGCTAGTTAGTCTAAATTGGCTAGATTTGGTAAATATGGCTCATAATTTGGGATTATATTCTACCCATGCCCATAGTTCTTAAGGAAAACGTTAACCCATCTCCTTGTTACTCTCTGGTAAAGTTCAGAGTTAAGAATTTTACATAGCCTGGAACAAACCGCCTGACAGTAACCACAGTTTTTGCCTGAACGTCCCCACAGTGCTTCCTAGGTCACCGATGGACATCAGTTGTCTCTGTGAAGTTTTCCAACAGAACTGATCACTTTTGGATTGGTGAGACTGAAAGCATGAATATAACTAAGAACAAGCAACAGCCGGAGCCGTTATAGTTTAATGGAGAAATTTGCACTTATATCTTTACTTACATATAGATAGTAGTAATGTAGTAGCTCTAGACTGCCTGATCCAACAATATTTCCACAAAGTCGCCATCTGTTTTGGTGAACAAGGGTGGTTTATATCTGCACGTACATGTATGGCTGTATGGATGAAACTTGCACCTCTGTAAGTACTTTTTCATTATCTCTCAGCTGTCACAGCTTCAGCTATGGCATGGATTGGTCATGACTTAACCGGGATGCAGCTTGGATTTGTTCTGAGTTAAAGGTGCATGACAAAGGTTAAAATGATAACAGCTAATTCTTAGAAATAAAATAATTAGAAATAAAATAATTAGAAATAAATATTAGAAACAGTAGGAAACAGTGGCAATTAATGGAAAAATATGCACTTTATGGATCACAAGTATTATATAATTGACTCCCTCCTATGCCCCCCCGCCCACTAATAAACCTTCGAAACCTCTGATAAAGAGTTGTTCTCAAATATGGAATTCTTCCTCCTCACAGACTCCTACAAAAATTAGATGACCCAAGGTCAGTTAAGGGTGTTATTCAGTACTGAGCCAAGGTTCAATTTATACCACAATATATCATCATTTTTCAGTGTCAGAAAAGTCAGCACTGTTATTTGATTAGCTGAATCCATTCCAATCTGAAAACGCCTCTGGCTTCAATATTCTGACAAGACTGTCGTTTCAGTGTACTCTAAACAATACATACATTGACCCCTGAAAGGAAAGGTAGTTTAAGTTGCTTAAGTGTGATTTAAGGGAAAACAGAACCATACATGTAGAACATACATACAGTTAAAGTTACCAGAGTACCTTGGCACTCGTGTAAGCAAAAATCAGAGCTTTCAGGTACCAAAAATGGAAGCATTCTTCTCTAAGCAGTGAAGTATTAGTGACAAATGATGTGTGGCAGCATCATGTATTTCACAACAAGAAATCTGTTTCAAGGAATTTCACATATATGGCTCCATTGAAATGGAGTTCTAGAACCATCCCCACAACACATCGGCGAGGAGGTGCACAGGGTTCAGCTCTCACTGTAAGGTACAGCAGGTGGACACAAAGGTACCTCCAGGCCTGGATTATCTACCAATGTACACTTGTCATCCAGATTTGCTTACCTTTCATCGTCTTTCCTCCTCTGGGATTGGGAAAAAAAGGCCAATTTACCTAAAGTGACAATTGCATCTAAACAATGAAGCCTGTAACTTCCCAACAATTGGCTCAAATCAAGTTTCTTTAACCCAGGGATAAATAGCAAGTGTTAATTAGCCTGACATTAAATAGCAGCAGACTTGGCAGGTTGCTTTAATCCGTCTTTTGTCCGACACTCCTGGTGCCTGTTCCAAAGCATCTTGCTAGAGCTTTAACCCAGTGCTGGAGTTTAAGTTTACAACTATTTAGGCCTCTCAGCCAGAAGAATGAGGGGCAAAGGCTGGGTTTTCTTCCTCTTAGAGAAAATATAGCAGTGAGACACTCTCAAACACGTGGCATTTCACAACACTTCCAGGTTACGGTGCGCGTTCATCTGCTCACAGCATTTCTCAGGAATCCGATTCCTGTCTCCTTGAGCAACTTCTGGAGTCCCGCCAGAGCGGTAAGTGTAGCTGAAGGAGGCTAAGACTGGTACGTTCAATAACACCATTAATTACTATTCTATCTTATTTACTAGGGATAGCAGCCAAATTGGCACAGCTGCAAACCAAGCAGGACTTCAAGCCACTGACCGAAACCTTAATTTTCCAAAACCAAGTCAGTTAGAATCTATAGCGAAAGAAGAGGGGAAAAAAAAACAGGCAGTCCGAAAGACAGTGAATTTTGTTGCTGACAAGGTGGGTCCAAATAATGACTCTCATTTTTGTTGACACCATTAGTTGATATCACGTGCTTGGGTAGGACCGTGCTGCACACAAACATGCAGGCGTTTGCGTGGCTGAGTACGCAAGAGGCCTCTCTGAATGGAAATTTTAAATCTAAAAAAGAACAAGCTTTAGTTTGATCTTGCTTTTTTACTTTGAAATATTTCATGCTTCTACCCTAAATATTACACAATCACAGAATCATCTCGGTTGGAAGGGACCTTTTAAGACCATCTAGTCCAACCAATGGGGGAAAAAAATAAAACAAAACAAAACAAAACAAAAAAAAAAACCCAACACAATTATCAATAACGACTTGGAAAAGAATACAGCAGTTGTGTTTTTCAGTAAGCTGAAAATAGAAACAGTTAAATAAATATATATTTTTTCTGAAACATTAGTGGATTTTTATAAGAATGGCCAAATGTTTTAAGTCAACTGCAGCCCTTTTTTTTTCAAAAAAACAAAACACAAGCTACCCATTAATCTCAAAAAGTAAACCCTTGGCAGCACGCATGTGGTGGCTGCACCAGATGTACTATTCTGAATGGAATGGGAAAGATGATTCTGTAATTGATACAATATGGACCATCATCTTCCTAAAAAGCAGCAATAACTGTACCATATAAAGTGAGGTTTATGCCCATTACCCTCCATGTGGAAAACCTTAAATTTTAAATTTAGTGTCCAAGTATGTATAGGAGTCAAGTCTTTTTATTTGCTACAAGATGGATTTATATTGCACTGTGTTTTTTAATCAAAGCTACAGCAGCCTCTTCCACTGTTCCCCTATATAAAAAAAAACAACCACCCTTTGTCTTTTATTCACATTATGTTGCAAAACACTGCTTTGTTTTGGTGTGGGGAGATTGGAAGGTGAAATGGAGGTCACCCAGTTCCCCGAGGTCAGCCAACACTAATAACACCGGCCTCTGGAGAACGCTGCCAGTGTCCCATTTCTCTGAAGGTCAAGCAACTGCTGCAATCATTCAATGAGCAACTAATAAGACAGTCCACAAGCCCTTTTTTTTTTTCTTCTTCAGGGGTAAAGGATATGCAGCCATGCTGTTCCAACGGCTTTAAGTTCTCATAAACAAATTTCTATTCACAGAAAGGGGTTTTTTAAATGGATGGAGAAATAAGCGTGGTAACTACAGTAGCATAACCATTTGAGAAGGGCTCCTTTCTTTGCTTTTCAGTAAAGATTAGATAATAATTATCAAATACAGATAAAATGTAATGAATCTGTGGCACATGGGCCTTACAGTCAACATGTACTTGAAAGAGTGAAAAATGAAACCAAAGAAATATATTAATTCATTTATTAAAACCCTGCAGGGGTTCCTGCCCTACACAGAGTCTTGGTTACCTGTGGCCCTTCCCTGGGAAGCAGTGGAGTCACCATTCCTGGTGGAATTTACAAGACAAGTAGACATGGTGCTTAGAGACGTGGTTTAGTGATGGGTTTTGTCACCGTTTGGTTGATGGTTGGACTAGATGATCTGACAGGTCCCTTCCAACCCAGGCAATTTGATGATTCTATTCTACGTATCACACAGCCACCCCCATCCACATCTCTCCTGCAGATCCATTTGAATAAGCCTCTTCTTTACCAGGGCTTTTCCAGACATTTTCCAAAGTCTCATGACAACATCCAGATCTAACCTGTAAACTCCCTTACTCCGCCCAATCTTTTTTCCCCTTCGGCTTGACCCAAATCTCAACCTGCATTAGCCTCCCTACACACACAATATCCTGACACAGACTTCATTTTCCAAACGGCCTGGCACAGACAGCTACACATCAAAAAAGGAGGTGCCTCCATGAAGAAAGTGGGCAAATAGTAGTCTGAATCATACAATCATAGAATGGTTAGAGTTGGAAGGGACCTTCAAGATCATCGAGTTCCAACCCCCCTGCCCTGGGCAGGGACACCTCCCACCACACCAGGTTGCTCCAAGCCCCATCCAGCCTGGCCTTGAACCCCTCCAGGGATGGGGCAGCCACAGCTTCTCTGGGCAACCTCTTCCAGTGCCTCACCACCCTCATGGGAAAGAATTCCTTTCTAGTATCTTTCTGAATGTCTGCTGGGTATCAGCAAATCTAGCTATAAAGGATAATGTAACCCACTTCAGTAAAAATGGAATCAATCAAAATCCAACATTGTACATGAATGAAATCTTCACCAAGTTTCCCAAAACTGCAAAAACTCCCAAGGCATTATGAGCATCAGCAGGCCTAGATGTTTGCGTAACTCAACTTAGAGAACCTCAAACAAAACAGAGCTATCACCCTGTCTGCTTGAAAAAGTTACCGAACTATTTTGTTATTGATATTACCTGGTCCTGCAGGAGGCGTCCCTGCCCATGGTGGGGGGGTTGGAACTGGGTGATCTTTAAGATCTCTTCCAACCCAAACCATTCTATATTTCTATGATTCTATATTTTACTTTTGATTTGTAGTACAGTACCTTTAGTATGAACTGAATGTGAGGTTAAAAAAAAAAAGACCAACAAAACACCCTAGAGATAAGAGTATTGCCCGAACTACTTTGTTTCTATTTTAGCTTAATATATGTACATGTCAGTATGGAATAGATGATGCTGTTACACAAAAAGTGTAACCCATTAAGTCAGGATCAGCCAATGATCTAAAGCGGTGCTACAGGAATCCAGAGCAGGAATAGACTGCTGTATGAACTGCAATAAAGCATCAACCTTTTAATTACTCCCTTTCTGGGCATTACAAGACACCAGGATGTATAAGCAGTTCTACATGTAAACAAACCAAGTTGCTGGTATCCTAGCATGACGACTTTCAAATTAGGAGCAAAAGTGCTTGATCTGCTTTCTCTCTTGCAAAGTATTTGGCTCCTTATTTCACCAATTTACTTGAATCCTATGGGGGACTTCTGGGCATCTCCATCAGAAGACACCAACTTTACAGTTCTGCTCTAAGAGCAATGTGTGGTGGAACGAACAGCTGCAGTCATGATATGGCTACTTGCTTTGTCAGAGGGCAACCGTGCAAAGGAGCAGCTTGTCTTCACCTTCTCCTCTTGTTTTTTTTTCCGTACAACAGATAGCAATTCACAGGAGGTTTTGTCCTTATTCTTTTTAGCGCAATCCACTTATTTAAAGAACAACAAAGAAAGCTTAGGTTATTATTAATGTTAAGATATGTCCAAGATTTGAAGGTAAATCATTTTTGGTTTTGCATTTCAGGCATCTCATTTGCAATTTCCTTTAAGGTTGGGTGTACGAACTGTAGTTCAGGTGTTTTTTAAGACAATATTGTTAACGGAACAGAGAAAACAAAAGGTGAAGTCTGGCTTGTTTTTTAAATTAAATTCTAAAATCATCAAGCAGTGCTAAATGTAGATAGAATTACAGGGACTTGGAGCAACCTGGTCTGGTGGGAGGTGCACCTGCCCATGGCAGGGGGGTTGGAACTCAATGATCTTCAAGGTCCCTTCCAACTCTAACCATTCTATGATTCTATGAATTAGCTGTATATAAAAATAAAAATGAGGGAGGTAAGAATTTTCTTTTAAATTTCTGTATTAATGACTTTTCGAAAGGAAATGTTACTATTGGCACTCTTCTACATTATGTCCAAATGACCAGAAAGCACAAATCCTCTCTGAGAAACACGCCACAAGAGGACAATACATTATTCTCCAGCTGGAGTTCCTATTAGGTGCTCACTCAACATGTTAAAAAATGGCTTTTCAATGGGGCGCATCCACATTATGATATCTAATTCTGACCCTCTCATGACAAGATCTCTCTGGGGCGATTTAATGGGCCGGATATTTTGCTACTTAAACTTGGAATGTTAGAACTGACTTCCACAAAGTTCAGGGGACATGCACCATCAACAACTGACCTGCGTATCTCCTGAATTTGAAACCCAGATTGTTGTTTGTCTGTCCATTTTGAGTTGGATCAGGAGAAAAGAAGTTAGTGGTAGGCTGGTATTTTGGGTTTTGAAATTAGGGGTAGGAAGGTCTTATATATGAGGAACAGATAATTACTCATTATTTGAAATAATTTAAAGCTTTTGTTTGGTTTTTTTTTTTTTGTTGTTTTGGGTTTTTTTTTTAACCTTTGGAAGGGGAAGGAGGGGAGCAGAAGCACACCCCAAAACAAGGCAGGGCTTCTAGGACCTATACCAAAACACATATAGCCTTACCCTTTAGAAACATCCATCTTTTAAAGCAGTAACTAAAATGTTCAAAAGACACGCATTCTACTTACAGACAAAAGTTGAAAGAAACCTCTCATCACCATATTCAATTATTAAAACTGGCCAAAATATCTATAGAAAGCATTACAATAAAATCAAAATATGAGGCACTACTAAATCATAAGACTAGCTAAGAATTTGCTTTTTTTTTTGCTAAGAATCTCTTCATGACTAGTAGTTTGCCATAATTTAAAAGGCTGAGACAGCAAGCAAAATGAAAGACCACTGAAGCAAAACAGGTGAACAATTGTCACAACCACAAAGTTACTGCAGGAAAAATTTAGTCATAATAAAAATTAATTTCGTAATTTCCAATATGCCGAAAAACCCACGGGTCACTAGAAAGCTTAAGATATAGTTGCTGTAAATGCCTGATTAGACATCACTGATAATCATCCTCACTGATAATTTTTTAATAAATTATAGAACCTATCGTTCTTCGACATATTGCTGGAATCTCCTGATAGGTAGGTGAACTGAACTAAATGAGAAATTGCATTGCAAGTCAAATATTACAGGAATAATTTCCACCAGATGGTTGAAAGCAACTTTTTAAATGTTGAAAATATTCACGTTTTACTGCTGGTTTTTGATTAACCATCCGGTTTTGAACACTATCCAGCACTTCTGTTTCTCTGTACCTGGAACTGAAATAATATTTACACTCCCAATGAACATTTCACAGTTGCTTCTTAGTCTAAACCATCTCCGCTTATCAAAACCAGGCGTAATCACAAATCAAACATCAAGCTGCAGCTGTAAACAAGCTAATCCAAAATTAAAGGTTCATTACTCACATAATAGAAGACACGTTGAAGCATTTCATAATGACACAGAGTTTCCCTTTTGACTGCTTTTGATCTTCAATCTATTTTGGCCTGAGGTCAGCTGGCAAACAGATACCATAGATTGATTTCTGTGGATGTATGTTAATGATTCCCCTTCCATCCTTTTGCTCCAAATAGTCTTAAATTGGCATTGACTGTGACGATATTCAGCAAATAGACTTCATAGAATTACCCCAGTGCTGGTTATCAATAAAATCTCAGGTTCAAGGGAAAAGAATACTTCATACCACGAGAAACTACTGAGATTGATCCTGATGCTATTTAAATACGCAGAGTTTAACTGGGTTCATCCCCTTTCAATCGCAGCGTTCCCTTTTGTAAGCACCGATACACTTACTATTTTAGCAAATCCAGATTTTTCTATAAAAACTGGATCCAATTTGCCTTTCAAAACCGATGACAGTTCTCTTTGAATGACATCAGCCTGGGAAATTTGATCCTCGAAAAGGCTGGGCCCTTTCTTTGTTATGATGTAACCATGTCAAGCAATATCACAGGGTCAGGACACTTATTCATGCAGCACAACAGATGCTTAAACAATCACTTAACTTCTAAAAGCTTTTTTTTTTTTTTTTTCCGCTGGCAAAGTTAACTCAAAGCTCAGCAATACAAAAATGACATTTATCTAGCAATTAGCATGATGGAAAGCCTGTAAGGGAGTGCATAAGCAGAGTTGGCTACAAAAAAGTTTACTCTTTCCAACAGTCATGAATAGTTTACTCAACAGAATCACTGGTTAATACCAAGACAAGCATGTGGTCCATGCCCAGATACCATAAATCTTCTAGAACTAAATTATAATCCCTGTATGAAGCCTTCCCTCTAGCAAAATGCTGCTCCACTTCATCTCAAGCAGGACAGATGCTTGGCTGTCGGTGGGCAGTATTTTCAGTGTTGCTTTTCCAGCAGGGGAAATAAAGAACTGGAATATCTGGATGTTTGGAAGAATAAGCAGCAAAGCACACGTGTTCCTCTTACAGCTGCAGGTGATTCATTAACGTTACATCAACCTGGAGTACTGCTCTGACGTTTCCAAAATACAGACAGGCAGATTTGATAGGAAATTACCCATCTAAACCTAAAAACCAAAAAATCTTCTTAAATGGCCGACTCCTGCAGTTTTTCTTCAGAAGCTGATTCTTCCCAAATCTTTTATTTTGGAAGTATTTCTTGCTCACCCAAGCTCATTTATTGAACTAATTCCTTTGTTAAAACATAATTACTAGTTAAGATGTTAAATAAATGTGATGTAAATGGTGGTGAGGCACTGGAAGAGGTTGCCCAGAGAAGCTGTGGCTGCCCCATCCCTGGAGGGGATCAAGGCCAGGCTGGATGGGGCTTGGAGCAACCTGGTCTGGTGGGAGGTGCCCCTGCCCAGGGCAGGGGGGTTGGAACCCAATGACCTTTAAGGTCCCTCCTAATTCTAAACATTCTATGATTCTACGAAATGGCAAACAAATATAACAGAATACCACTGAACTGAAACAGTCGTGGTTTCAATCTTAGTTTCCCCTTCAGACTTAATCAGCTATCTTTTCTCATTTTGTATGGAAGGACACAATCTTCACTATGTCTATATGCATATTTAGATATTCTAATTTCCAGGTTCAATCAGCCCAAGCTTATTTATATATTAGGAGAAAGGTTAACACAAATCATTCTCTTTGGATTCCAGTGCAAGCTTTTTTGGGGTAGCAGCAATATAAGCCAGGTGCAGCCACGGCTAAACCACTAATAACCCCCTGAAAGAGGGGGGTTGATTTTTACTGTTTCATATGTTGAGATATGTACAATGATAAAATGAAACAAAACTTTAGGTATGGGCTTATTATTCCAACTCACAGGCATAGAAAACCTTCGCATCTATTGTTACAAGAATTATAGCAATAAGGGATTTTTACTATCATTATTCAGAATCTGAGGAACTGCATTTTTCTCCTCTATACAGACCTTGAGCATCCATTTTCATGGACTTTACATGGAAACAGAATTATGCAGCTGTCAGTCAATTCAAATGAAATTAATATACTACAGTTCACAAGAAAACTGAACGCTCATCCAGGAAGAATTTCCATTTGTAAAGAGACAATATGAGATCTGCCTGAGACTCAAAAAGAAGATTGGAACGATAAGAGAAGGAATAAGGCATAAAAATATTAATCTACCGTTCAGGGGTGGTATACAAGTGATGTGCTACCCTAATACTCAAGTTCTGTCAAAGTGCTGATTGCTGGACACAGCTGCTAAATATTGCAGAATTGGCTGAACATACTGAAGCTCAGAAAGTACCAAAAAATGATTCGCGCTATATACAGAATATATCCCCAAATCTATAGGTTCTGTACACAGCATCATTAAAACACGCTCATTTAAATACTTTGTTAACAGCTAAAGGAAGTTCAAAGAGACCATGGGTTGGATGTGCTGTGGTTGGTGAAGGGTGATGTAGAAAAGACTGACACAGTTCAACAACTTTTTTTTGCCTCAATCTTCCCAGACCATAACAACAAGGTTTGGGAAGGAGCGTGACAGCCACCAGTGGAGAGTGGCAAGCTAGAAACTACTTAAAGAAATCAGACATATGAAAACCCATAAAAGACAAGACACTGGTGAGGCACTGAAATAGGTTGCCTAAAAAACTTGTGGAAGCCCCATCCCTGGAAGTGTTCAAGGCCAGACTGGATGGGGCTTGGAGCAACCTGGTCTGGTGGGAGGTGTCCCTGCCCATGACAGGTGGGGTTGGAACTCCATGATCTTTAAGGTCCCTCCCAACTCTAATAATTCTATGATTGTAAAGAGGATGAGATGGACTAGATGATCTCCAGAGGTCCCTTCCAACCCTATATCGTTCTGTGATTTACCTGTGGATGCAGATAGCAGGATGCTGTGCCTTCAAGGCCACTGTCTGCGAACTACAAAACTGGATGAGGACAATGGGAGAAATGCTGAGAATTGGGCAGACCCAGGGAGCCACAGGGCAGGCCAGTCCCAGCACAGTCCCAGGCAAAGTCATGAAACAAGTCTTCAAATTGATCACCAAGACATGAAGGACAATAAGGCAGTATCACAAATGTTCAAAATAGTTTTACCAAGGGAAGATAATTCCTGCACATGAGGGGAAAGCAGTGCAATATAACTTGACTTCAAGAAGGGGTTTGATGCTGAGTATTGTCATTACTAAGATGAGGACAGAACAGAGTAGTAGACAGTCTGAAAACTGGCTGGACTGCTGGGCTCAAAGCCTAGTAAACAGCAGCCTGAGTTGTAGCCAGTGTCCAGCATCAAGCACGGTACCCCAATGCTTGATGCTGGGGCTCATACTGCACTGTACTTGCAGATGGTACTAAATTAGGCAAGGTGTTCCTCAACACATGCTGAACTGCTGTCTCAACCCAGGGCTACCTTCAGAAATTCGAGGACTCTTCAGTGTGTCGTCCCACCCTTTCCAGTTCGTACCCATTCACTAACAACATTCCATACCTGTGGGATTCCTTTTACTACAAAACATTTAATACAAATGAAGTGCTATTTGCAGCCACACATGGAGGTGTTTAATTCACTGCCTTATACTAAAGAAATTAAAAGATTAGGTTTTCTACCTAAACTCAGCAGCCCGGAATCACTTTGTAATTTCTATTAACAGTTTTCAACCAATAAAACCTGTTTCCCAGAACTGCCCAACTTACTTATGCTTTCAGGTCAACTAAAAGTACATGTGTTTCTAGTGAGTGGACAGTTTTATTAGAAAGCCTGGTTCTTTTCCCATCTTACTTACAGTCATCTGTAATAAAATTAATTCCAAAGAGGTAGTTAAAATCAAATTAGTAATAGAAGGAACCTCAACCACGTTTGAGTTCACACAGGAAGGGAGGAAAACATAATTCAGTGTAAAAAAAACCCATTCCAGTTCCAAATTCAAACATTAATGCAGATGTACCTCAGACATCCTCTACTATCTGCCTGGCTTACAGGTGTCGCTCTTCAGATATAGAGGTCTCTCAAAGTGGCAATCTCAAAATTAAAAGGCTAGGGAAGCTTTACCAGAACATAAAGGTAAGATCAAAAATGCTTATCAACGTCTCAGAAAAGTTAAATTCGTCTTATTTAGGTATCTGTCCTGTGCTCATTTCCCAGCCTTTGCCCGGAGTGCTCATTGCAGTTGGGGATCTTCTGGAAATAAATAAAAATAGATGGACGGTGCCAACAAAAACTAGGACTTTAAAAAAAAATAAATCCTGAGCTTTCAGGAAAAAACCAAACCAACCAAGCAAGCAACAACACAAACACATTTTCTTTTTCTTCCTCATCAATGACAAAGGCCAGTTTACGAATTTCATTAACTAAAAGTTCAATGGCAATTAATTCTCTTCACAGAATTACTGTCTGACCCTCCCATTTCCTCCTATATCCATCCCCAGTTGTGTATGACATGTCATTATCCAAAACTCAAAACCCTCTCAAAACCAAACCAAATCAAACCGAACCAAACATCTGGGCATCTGAAGGCTCCCTTCAACCTAGGCAAATTTCCTAGCTAGAAGAAAATGCACATTTCATATTTTAAAAAGCCCACAACGCTTCTCCTGTGTCATTTGCACTTTGAGTGACTGCGAAGTGATATGAAGGTTGTTATTAATAAGGATCCCTGCTGTTGTTTTAGTCAGTGATTTATCACCTTCACGTCTAAGTAGACGGAAACTGGGCTGCAGAAAAGAAACAATTCATTCAAGGTGGCATTTCTCCTTCAACACGCAGGGGAAAATTAGTCATTTCTACTTAGTTAGTGCTATAGTGGCAGCGTGATCCTGTTCATTCACATTCACAACAAAACATGCTGCTCAAAATATATATTCTTCAGAGAGTGCAACTTTCTAATGCAACCGATCATTCTTCCTCAGCCAAGTGTCCAGCTCTGTCCAGAAAGTATATTCCATATCTTTTATTTTATAATTTGTACAGGATTATGGATTTCATAATTCACATTACCATAAATGATTAGCCCAGAAATCCAAACATATCCTGGGCTGCATCAAAAGAAGCATGACCAGAAGGTCACAAGAGGTGATTCTGCCCCTCTATTCTACACTTGTGAGACCCCATCTGGAGTCCTGTGTCCAGCTCTGGAGTCCTCAACAGAGAAAGAACATAGAACTGTTGGAACGGGTCCAGAGGGCCACAAAGATGATTAGAGGGATGGAGCACCTCTGCTTTGAGGACAGGCTGAGGGAGCTGGGGCTGTTCAGCCTGGAGAAGAGAAGGCTCCAGGGAGACCGTAGAGCAGCCTCCCAGGATCTGAAAGGAGCTCCAGGAGAGCAGGAGAGGGAGCACGTACTGTTCTTCCTCCCCACCCCAGTTTGATTTTCCACTCAGTTGTGCTTTGTTCGAGTCAGTTGTCTGCAGTAACAAAGGATCATCTTTTGCTGTTACAGCATTACACACGTCTCTTGGTTCAGACAAAAAGGCATGGGTGTTTTTTTTGTTTTCTTAGCTTGTTTTCATCATTTACCAGAAAAGTAGATCTGGATGAAATGGAAGACAAAAAGAATAAGAGCTTGTTTTTTCCCACTGTGTTTTTTTTTCTGGATTTTTTTTTGCTTTGAGAGTCAGATAGAGGAAATATGAATTCAAAACCTGCTGCTAGAGGTGGATGGGAGGGAGAAAGGTTTAGCATCAGCGTTGCCATAGCTCTTGACACCACGATTTGGCCTGGCTTTGATTTAGTCATAAGCAACCAGGAACACTATGCTTGGTTCCCATGGACCTTTCTTACTCCCTATTTTGTTTACTTTTTAAAGAATGCAGACAGAATGCAAACAGAGATAAAACTTGAGCTCCAGCAGACAAAACCACAAGTTTTGTTAAACTGCTGTGAGTTTTTACGCAGAGAGAGGAAAAAGATCAGTGCCACAAATAGTCTAATTGTGACAAGTTTGTGAAACCTACAAGGAAGCTGATGGATTGGTTTTATTAAAAAAAAATAAAATTACGACATAACTTAATTTTGCTTGAAAAAGATCTTTCTAGATTTGGGACTGAGTATTCCTTGGGTCTACATTCAAAATCTCAAATCACATTAGTTGTTTTGTGCTTAAACATCTCAGAAATATTTCTTTGGCTTTCTGGACAGTCAGTTCATCAATTACCTTTAGAAATATAAATCAAATTGCTTTCTGTAAGTAAAGCTGATCTAGGACTGTCTGTTAGAGTCACTGGACAGAACCAAAGGAGTAAGAATAACAAGGGGTACAGAAAACAGAACCTGCTGTAAACACTGAAAAAAGTAAAA
>VZRU01018994.1:23593-60073 GCA_013398155.1 Pedionomus torquatus | reverse complement strand
AAAAAAATAAAAACACAATTAAAAAAAAAAAAAAAAAGAAGAAAATGCATCTTTAGCTGAGAAAAAAAATATACAAATATGGCAAAACAGACTTCATAAAGGAAAAAGTCTTCTTCGTGGAGGAAAGTGAAAAACAATGTCCATGGGGAATAACACAAGTAATGGTTTCACTTGTGTTTTGGAAACTTAGCTTAGACATTGGGAATGGCAGTCATCCTAGAACAAAAAAGCCATTTCGATAGCAAGATCCCTAACACACTATCTGATTGCGCATGAATACCCTGGTGAACCTCTACTAAAACAGGTTTAAGACAAATTAAGCACAACTTCAGTGAAGTTAATCTTGCCAATGCTGAACTAAATGTTCCTTCTGGCTCAATTTTCTACACTGCTATGGCTTTGCTTCCTAGAACTACACATTTGGAGATTAACAAAGACTGCATTACAAATGTCAGAATCGCTGTCACAATGTATTTTTAATGAGCTAGAAATTAAAACACTGAGCTTTGGGAAACAAACAACAAAAAAAAAGTCGCACCAGCTGAGTTTCCACTGTAGTCTGATAAAGCAGCCCCCACTCCCAACTACTGCAGAGAAGGATTTGACAGTAACAGGCAATCGTCTCTGTTCCACACAATACAAGAGTGACAGAAACCAAAATTCAGGCTACTGGGGTAACTGATGTGTTGTCACAGTACAAAAGGATATTGAAGGAACAAGAAAGAGGAAGACAGAACTGACACCTACATACATCTCATTAAAAAGAAAAAAATGATGGAATACTTGGCTAAACATAACAGATCTTTCAAACCACAAAGCTTGCAATTAAATTAGTCCTATCTAAAACAAACACATGAGAAAGATGCATGACCACACTGAAGAATTATAACCCTGACCGCTGATGAATCACAAGCAAGAGCTAACTCACTGCTCAGGAAACCAAAATGTATTAAGCAATGTGTGCGTACCTACTTGAAATACATAATACGTAGAACATATTATGCATATTTCATATTATACATTTTATATAGAATCATAGAATGGTTAGAATTGGAAGGGACCTTCATGATCATCGAGTTCCAACCCCCCTTCCATAGGCAGGGACACCTCCCACCACACCAGGTTGCTCCAAGCCCCATCCAGCCTGGCCTTGAACCCCTCCAGGGATGGGGCAGCCACAGCTTCTCTGGGCAACCTGTTCCAGTGCCTCACCACCCTCACAGCAAAGAATTTCTTCCTAGTACCCAATCTAAATCTCCCTTCTTCTAGTTTAAAGCCATTACCCCTTGTCCTATCACTCCAGTCCCTGACCCAGAGTCCCTCTCCAGCTCTCCTGGAGCTCCCTTCAGATCCTGGAAGGCTGCTCTAAGGTCTCCCCAGAGCCTCTTTTCTCCAGGCTGAACAGCCCCAGCTCCCTCAGCCTGTCCTCATAGGAGAGGCCCTCCACCTGACTGATCATCTTTATGGCCCTCCACTGGACCCATTCCAACAGTTCTATGTCCTTTCTCTGTTGAGGACTCCAGAGCTGGACACAGGACTCCAGGTGGGGTCCCACAAGCACAGAGTAGAGGGGCAGAATCACCTCCTGTGACCTGCTGGTCACGCTTCTTTTGCTGCAGCCCAGGATGGGGTTGGCTTTCTGGGCTGCCAGCGCACACTGCTGGCTCATGTTGAGCTTCTCATCCAAGAGCACTCCCAAGTCCTTCTCCTCAGGGCTGCTCTCCAGCCATTGTCTGCCCAACCTGTGTCATAATATAGTATATAGTAGATATATAGTATCATAATTGTGCATAAAATTAGACTTGGTAATACAGTATATAATAATTTAATATACTGTATAAGTTTCTAATAATATATTATTTATATGCATACACGTATTCTCCATCAAAATAAGAACATTTTGCATATCAGAGAAAACTACATTATGCACACACACTAATGAAAACCAACCAACTGAAAAAAGAACCAACCCACCCACCAATTCTCCAACGCCACTGCAGAACTTCTAAGAATAAAAAAGAAAGGCATGTAACTGTCAAAGTGTTAACTTAAAGTCTTTGCAGCATGCAAAAAAATAAGTAATGTTCCAACTTGTATCAAGAGTTGATATCAAGAGTTTATCAAGAGTTGATAAAAGTTGATGTTTTCATACTAGGTTTTCGTGTTGTCCACAGCATTTTTTGTGAACACCACAGAAGTACCAGCGTGAATTGCTGGATATTTTAAGTCCCACATAGTTTAAGAATTCAAAACATCCAACAGCCAACCAACCTTCATATTTCAACAGATTTTTTAGACAAAGAACTGTAGTGAGTATGTAAAAATCACCGGTGCCTTCGAACACCTATTTTAACATCACATCAAGATTTCTAGAGCAACACTGAGGAACTAAGACGCTAAAGCAAAAGAATTCAGTAAAAATCAGTAACACCCCACCCAAAAAAAACCCAAAAAAACAACCAAACCCAAAAAAACCTAAAACAAACCCAAACTAAACCATTGTTTCTCACAGATCTCCCTGGCTGGATAAAACATTTTGCAGGCTGAAATCATCCATGTAGAAGTCACTAAGAGCATCTCAGTGGAACCAAAACCCGTCAGAGCAGAGCACAGGCGCCTCTTGCCTGGCAGAACTCAGTGACACCGTGCACTGCACAAAGCTAATGCCATTTTCTGACTTCAGAATGGCACAGAAACGAAGAGACAGCCTTGTCTCTTCCACGAGTGCGAGTGCAAAACATTATGTTTAAAATATACATAAAATATGTCAGTAGAACAATTTATGCAAATTTTTCAACCTGGGTCAGCTGTGGGTGGATTACTGAAGGAGTTGGTGGCAGTAATCACTGCTTCCTATTCCTTATAAGCCAGCTCAAAGCTTCCCAGCTTAAAAAGCAAAATTCAGCCCCAGCAGCGAAAGCAGAGGTCAAGGTATGTGAAGGAAAATCTTCAGTTGGAGGGGAGGGAACAACTTACGGCATCTAAGCTGCTGGCACATTGACAGATGGACACATGTACATGGTGGGGGAGCTACGAGTCTTTAAGGACTCCAGATAGGTGAAGATTCTCCAGGGTGCTGGGTGGGGTAGATGTTCTCAAGGCAATATCACCCCACAAATGGAAAAACAAAATGCTTTCCTGAGTCTGTCTTTGCATTTTTAAATGGCAGTGACTGAAGCTGAATTTCTTATATATACCTTTAGTTGTGCAGAATTCATTGACAATATTTTTCTGTTATTTAAAGAACTATCAAGAAGTATTGGATACTTTTTCTGTTGCTTACAAACTTACAAAATCACAGAACACTTACAACTGAAAGAGACTGCTGGAGATTCTCTCATTCAACCCTGCTGCTCAAGATGGACCACCTAGAGCAGGCTGCCCAGGACCCAGGCATCACCTCTGCGACCAGAACTAGACCCAGCACTCCAGATGGTGCCCCACCAGTGCTGAGTATCACAGAATCATCAGAATTGGAAGGGACCTCTAGAGATTATCTAGTCCAACTCCCCTGCTAAAGCAGAATAGCCCAGAGCACATCACTCAGGGCTGCATCATCCATGCGAGTCTTGAAGGTCTCCAGAAAAGGTGACAGAGGGGAAGGATCTCATTTCTTGACCCAATGGCAGCACTCCTCCTAATACAGCCCAGGATACCATTGGCCTTTGTCACACGTGCACATTGCTGGCTCACATTCAGCTTGGTGTCCACCGGGACACCCAGGTCCTTTTCTGCTGAGCTGTTTTCCAGCATCCAGGAGATGCAGAACTTTGCACTTCTTCTTGCTCAACTCCGGGAGGTACCTATCAACCCATTTCTTCAGTCTGTTGAGGTCCCTCTGAATGGCAACGTGACCCTCTGACATATCAGCGACTCCTGCCAGCTTGGTGTCATCAATGAACTTGCTGAGAGTGCGCTCTGGCCCATCACTCAGATCATTAATGAAGATGTCAAACAGGACTGGACCCAGTACTGACCCATGGGCTACACTGCCAGTTATTGCCTTCCCATTACGTGCCACAAATTGTAACCAGGATAGTAATTGCAGATCCTTTTTTTGCATTACCTACACAGCAGCACAGAATGGCATAAACGACATTTTGTGCCAACAGTGTTAGTTCTTTATTAAACAATAACATGAAGAAAGGTAATTTCTCCATACTACAGTGAAATAAGGCATAGCTTATGGGTATCATTTCTATCCAAGAGCCACCTAATCCAAGTCAGTATCTTCATGAAGAGACTTTAAAAGAATTTGCCTTACCATGGTACCCACATCAAAAACCCAAACACATCGGGACAGAGAATTCATCCCTCTTTTCTGTCCCTATCGGAGCAAAGCAACTCTTTAGCAGCCTGAGAGGTGAACAGGCTGCATATTAAATTTTTCATTAGACCTTTTTCTAACTCTCCTTATTCACCCTCTGCTTTTTTATTGTATCTCCAAAATCCTATTTTACTTTGTATCCGATGTTTACCTTTTTGCAAGCAAACGTTTGCTTTTGTTTCACCCGTTGCACACCCGTAGTTCCCCCATCTCCTAGTTCTGCATGTATTAAATACTACTGGCTTCACATTACGTTCAAACTTTCGGATATCTGGTTTCAATCATCCTGTGATTCATCACAAAAGGGATCTGTAATTAGATATAAAAAATTCCAAAGCTAAAAGCATAGCATTACATAAGGCATTCAGTATTAAGAAGCATTCGAGAGGTTGCTCAGAACTGAAAGTCAAATGTCTTCTCATCTCTCTTTCTCAGCTCTTCGTGCTTCATTAGCATGAGCAGGCTTTGACTTTGACAGCATTTTTCTCACATTCTGTACGTCGCTGTGTATTTGCAGCAATGCACGATGCCAAAATCCACCCTTTACAGTCTCTGAATATCACTGACATCTACCTTAAAACCAGAAAGAAAGATACAACTTGCACAAACACCCCAAGTGTCTAACAAAGGAGATCTCTTGCCGCTACAGTCCTTGGTAGCCTCCTCACCAGCAGCACCCTAACCAGAGTTTAGATTTTGGGAAGGTGGTACAGATGGAGAGGTCCTGCCATTGCTACCAGGAGTCTTGTAGCAGTGACTTGCCGTGTCCCAGTAAATCCTACGATTTCTGTAGGCGGGTCCTAGAGCCGGGGACAACAACTACAGCACGGAGGAGGTTTTTCTCCCAGAGAAGCAGCGATTTACTGGTCATGCCAAACCAGGCAATACGCCCTGATGGGGCTCTCCCACGCTGTTCACAGCTTTCTGAGTGCCCACTATCACTATTTAAAAACTTGGGCAATGCTTTGTACCGGCAGCTTCTTAGCACCACCTGCAAATCTGGCAGCGTTACACAGACAATTGTATAATGGCTCAGGGAGGGAGGGAGAGGGATGCTCTGGCCGCTGCAGGCACCGTGGCCATTGGCAGAGCTCTTTTAGAATGATTTCTTAGGCAAAATGGCACAGACCAACCTGAGTCCACAGTGCCCCACTCACTTAACACCATGCATTGGTGTGGGTGCAGGGCGAGGACAGGGAGATTCCTCTCTAAAGTGCTGGTTTGCAGCATCACAGCTTGGGGGCTCAGCCTGGGGCACCCAAAACACCGGGTAAAATTTTGAACCAGGTCATACAATGAGAAGAAGCATGAAAAAGTATTAAATACAGACTGCAAATTTAGAATGAGACCTTTATTTCAGCTGTAGGATGGAACTGATAGACAGTGTAGAAGAACTCATCCCTAGAAGTATTTAAGGCCAGGTTGGATGGGGCTTTGAGCAACCTGGTCTAGCGGGAGGTGTCCCTGCCCATGGCAGGGGGGTTGGAACTCAATGAGCTCTGAGGTCCCTTCCAACTCTAACCATTCCATGATTCTAACAGATATACAACTGATAGACAATGTAGAAGCATGGCCAGGACACATTAAGAGCCACTCACTTGATCTCCCTCAGTGGAGACAGTAATTTGTGGGGTTTCTCCCTGGATACTCACATTTACACATTTTTTGTGAAAATTTTAGTCTCTCAGACTGTCAGTGGGCAGGAGTAAATGAATTCCATGTTTTCCTTTGGTTGTGTGTGTGGCTTTTGCCTTATTCTATTAAATTGAGGGAACCCATGGGCTGAGACAAAGATACTTTTATTCTTCTGATTTTCTCCCCTATCCCACCAGAGGGGAAAAGAGCAAGTGGTTGCATGGTCCCATTTGCCTGCTGGGGTCAAACCATGACAGCATGCTACACGAAGCACAGGCTTTGGGGAAGGAAAGAGAAATGTCAAGGAAATAAGGGTCAAAACTCAGGGCCTGCAAACCCATCTGATTGTTCCAGTCAGGGGCTTCTCCTCAGCACATTCTCATGAAAATTGAAATGGTCCCAAATACTGGTTTGGGATCCAACATGCAAACTCACAGCCCACTATGGAGTTGTGCTGTTATTTTTTGGCTAAGAATTAACTTAATATTAAATGCTGTGACCTGGGATATCTAATTCCGACAGGATAAAAAAAAAAAAAAAAAAAAAAACAAAAAACTTTAAACTTACTAAATACTGCTGCTTGAGCAGCAGTGCATGGGCTAGACAAGTTTAACCAACATTATGGCAACATTTGCAAGAGATATTCAGAGATAAGGAGACCTGGGTATTATTGTTATAGTAGTCACTCATTAATTTTACAGCATATTTCCCTGAGAACCACTTATGATGGGAGTAATCCATTACGAAACTCCTGGACAAGTCAGAAGAAAAAAAGAAATCCAGAAATTCCTGAGATTTGGGTTTTTACAAGGTCTGGCTACAAACTAGTATGTGAGAATTCTACGGTTCTATCCCGTATCACTAATATCCATACGTTTCTCATTCACTACATTATTTCAGTCACACAACAGGCAATAAGATGTATGTGAGGATGACAGCGAAGAAGGTACACTTACAAAAATAACTCCCCAAGCCCTTTGACACAGGACAATAAACTCTGCCTTTTAAGAGACCTTGGCTTGATTCCTAGCACTAACAGACAGGGGGGGGGAACCCAACACATGACAAAGGACTGATACGCATTTGCTATTCAACACTAAGCTGCTGGCTAACAGAATAATGAAGCTTTACAGAGTGGAAAGAAGCACCAGCACCGCAGGACCTTGAGGGTGGAAGCTGAAGTGCGGCGATAAGTGGGAGAAAGGAAAACTGGAGGTAACAAAAGCGAGGTCAAGAAGCAGGGGCAGCGCAAACCCGTATCAGCGAGGAGATCATACCCGCCCTGAAAGAATGTGACCTTATAAGCACATGATCTTAAGACTATAAGATGAAATCTCCCAAACAACACATTTGTATGTTCCAGGCCAGTTAGTGAAAACATGCAGAGCAGCAAAAGAAACAGAATATGAAATAAAACCATTCTAATTCAATGTCACCCTAAATGTCATTACTATCACTTCAAGACCACAGCAAATTCGCGATAAACAGCGAAGGAAAAATTCCTACAGCATTAGGACTATACACCAGACCTTAAAAAATAGTAATAATAAACGACAAAATTTAAGAGATTTAGACAAATGAGTGAGACAATAATACACAAACATCTGAAGATCTCTTTTGTTTCCCTCTCCTTTTTTAAAAACCCATAAACATGGTTACGGAGCCACACCTGAGATTATCGCCCTGGCATAGGAATAGCTGGCTTCAATTTACAAAAGTAAATCAAAGCACATCAAAACGATCCGGACTGGAAGTGACATCATCTTTAAAATTTCTGATCTACTGTAATAAACAAGAGCAAGATGAGCAGACAGGCTCATAGGAAGCGTATTTTCAGAAATACTTCTGTGTTGTTATTTTAAGCAGTGGGAAAATATTGTTTTATTTTTAAATAAATAGGGAGAATTAAGGTTTAAAAATTAAATTGGTGCATTTTCAACAGGGAAATATTTCCTTGAATTACCTACTTGCACGTCCCATATGCTTCTGCTTTCCACAAAACTACCATCAACAATATTTTCTAGGATGGAATTGGCTCACAATGTCTTTCCCTACAGGTGGAAGAACCGTATTTTTACATTTCAGGCTATTCCAGAAGATGCCCAACTGTCTCCTGCTAGAAAGAAAACAACCCTGATGGAAACAATCTATTAGGTCTGAGCTTTGGAGCTGAGCTAAGATATTCTTCTCACACAGCTCCGAGGGCCCTGTTGGCAGGAGCAGTTCTTCCCAGGTGGAGCAACGCTACAGCTCGCCTTTAGCACACAGGAAAGCTCTTGATTCTAAGATTCTTGATTCCAACTGTCCCCGGTCTCGTTTACCTTCTATTCCTTCTGGCCTTCTACTCTTAGGTGAACTGCACAGACAGATACTTAAAAGACAGATCAGCAGGATTGTTTCTCAGTCTTGTTAACTGTCTTTGCAAAACTCACTTCATCATTCGAAGTGCGTTGTGCAGGTTCAGAACACAGGGATATATGTATCTGTAATATAGTAGATTATGTCCATTTTAATCGAGAGACTTGGGGTTGTTCAGCCTGCAGAAGAGAAGACTCCAGGGAGACACCATAGCAGCCTTCCAGGATCTGGAGGGGCTCCAGGAGAGATGGGGAGGGACTCTGGATCAGGGCGCGGAGTATATAGGATGAGGGGTAATAGTTTTAAACTAAATTAGATTAGATCTTAGGAAGAAATTCTTTGCTGTGAGGGTGGTGAGACACTGGAACAAGTTGCCCAGAGAAGCTGTGGCTGCCCCATCCCTGGAAGTGTTTCAAGACCAACCTGGATGGGGTTTTGTGCAAGGAAGGTCTGGTGGGAGGTGTCCCTGCCCACAGCAGGTGGTTGGAACTCAATGATATCTAAGGTACCTTCCAACCCAAACCATTCTATGGTTCTACGAACAAAGTATAAACAAAAACCTACGAAATTCAGACAGACTAGTTAACTCAAGAGATATTTCCAGCATTTTAACTGTTATCTCCTGTGACAGGATCTTTGCTAGGGCAATGTTTTGAAAGAAAAAAACATCTCAATTCACACACCTTCTACAGTGATGATCCACTATGCAAGCTGCTGCCTCATGCTTGAACACTCCTGGTAATTCCACAGTATTAGTGAAAACTTTTTCTTTTTAAAGAAAAAGTATATACTGAGTATATATACTGAGCTAATGCTCAGTATATTGTTTTATCAGTGATGGGAAAGCAATTCTACATCACCAGCTTTGTGGTGCCGCTGACCCTCGCCCTGCATCCTCCAGGCCTAAGCAATCACAGTATTTATGACTGGATTGGTCTCTGACCCAGATACGCAACTGATTATTGAAGCTTTCATTTGGCAGGAGTAATTCTGACCTACTGCACTAATAATTTTGCTGATGGGAACTAATTAGCAACCCGTCTCTACACTCTCTTTAACCTAGCTGTTAACAAGCTCCTAATGAAACTTCAGTCAAGTCACACTGTGCACTGGATAAATAAATGTCCACACACACACACACACGTGTGTATGCACACTGGAATGATGGCTGTAGTCCTAGGTAATGAGTGAAAATAAAATTAAAACCTGCTGAAACACAGGCTAGAGTGTCCAATCTCTCGTCATAGACCAAGATAAGGATGAGAAACTGAAGTGGCTGGATTTCTACCTCCAGAGTATCTCAGAGAGGTCGATTTAGGACAACCCAAAGGAGACTCAAATCTCACAACCGTATAAGTATAGTCCTTCTCTGCAATAACGCATCCATGTTTTGAGAAACACACCTTGAACTCTACCTAATTAAGCAAAACTAAAAATTAAAAAATAAATTAATAGATGCTTATTAGATTACCTCAATGATTTGAAGTAATTCAACATCTCTAGTTGCTGTTCAAACAAACTAAGTTTTAAAGGAGCAAGTCAATTAACTTAAGTGCCCATGGAAGAGAGTTGTGAATATTCTTATGTTAGGACAGACAGGGGTCCTTCTACAGTGCTGCAAAAAGTGTCTGCATCTATTTAAAAGCCAGTGTCATTGTGATTAACCCACCAGAAGCCATATAATCATGGTCAGGATTTGGACCAGAGCTAAATCTTAAAAAAAAAAACCAAAACCTCCAATTGTGTCATATTGAAATAAAAAAAAAAAATAAAAAAGGGGGGAAGTACCATATGTGGTAAAAAAACAAACAAAATTCTCTACAATATTATAAGTAAATAGTAAATGCCTGTGAACTCCGTGTTCACACATCATAAGTAACGCACCGATGCAATTAGGTCAGCCTTGAACACACCAGAGAGCAAACTCTCTGTGTTAATCAAGTCCAGGTAAAGCACTTCAAGATTCAGAATAATCAAATGGAAAATAATCTTCACAGCCTAAATCAATAGATGTTGAAGAAAAGCATGCAGATCGATTGTCCTTTATGTTTCTTTGATGGTTTTGTGATTCAGCATAAAAGCAGTAGTTAGTGCCATTTGAATGTGGTAAGTCCTGCAATAGCAGAAGCATTTAAGAAAATGGCCTGTCTAAATTTGTCTAAATATCACATTTTAACTGATCAATATCTACCAATTTTACCTAAAGAGAAACATTTGTGTGTCACTCTATGAAATATTAATTGCCTGTATATGAAAGCTCCCACATAACTTTATAATAAATCACAGAATGATATGGGGTTGGAATAGATTTCTGGAGATCCTCTTGTCCAACCCCCTGCCAGAGTAGGTCCACCCAGAGCAGGTCCCACAGGAATGTGTCCAGGCGGGTTTTGACCGTCTCCAGAGATAGAGACTCCACCAACCTCTGGGCAGCCTCTACCAGGGCTCTGCCACCCTCAAGGTAAAGAAGCTTCTCCTCGTGTTTAGTTGGAACTTCCTCTGTTCAAGTCTGTGCCTGTTTCCTCTTGTCCTGTCCCTGGGCATCACTGAAAAATGACTGGCCCCATCCTCTTGACACCCATCCTTTAAGTTTTTATAAGCATTGGTCAGATCCCCCTGAGTCTTCTCTTCTCCAGACTAAAAAGAGCCAAGTCCCTCAGCCTTTCCTCATAACTAAACTAAATAATCACATACATTCTGTGGATGTTGAAGACAAGCCAAAAAAATTTATTTTCTTCTCTAGAACTCACATACTGACAGTCTAGGTGACACTTCAAACCATCTTCTACACTGGTGCTTTACCTGCACTATGCTTGTACCAGAGTTAGACACTCGGTTACATCCTGTACTTTTAACTCTGGGGGGAAAAAAAAAAAAAAAAAAAAAAGGAAAAAAGCAAGAAAAAAACGACAAGATTTAAACAATCTTAAATTGGGCTCTTCGACCTTTTCTGATTACTAGTGTCCACTCAAGCTTTTCAGGATGAATGGCAGATAACTTTGCCCAAGACAGTTTATTTAGCAATCACAATATTTCCTATAAGGTAGATAAATTGAGCGGTCACTAAACAGGGAGAAAGGCCAACATCAATTGCAGCAAAAGGTCACTCAGTTCAGTTATCACCTACTGTATTAAATTATCATCGGATCTGAGCAGCAATTTCATCAATAACCCATCCAACCAGAATGACTATGAACGTCAGAAACCACCCACCCACCCTACGGTGGGCACAGCACGTTCAAGGAACTCATGCATCCCCATAAGGCAGTGACAGTAAAGGCCACTGGAGAAACACCTGATGGCAACAAAGGTTCTCATCCACCTGTTTTGGGGGAAAAGGAGAAGGAACAGAAAGACACTAATAAGCCGGTGCTCTACAGTACAGTCTTTCTTTTATAGGAAGGACATGGACCTGATGGAGCAGGTCCAGAGGAGGGCCACAAAGATAATCAAAGGGCTGGAGCACCTCTGCTATGAAGATAGGCTGAGGGAGCTGGGGCTGTTCAGCCTGGAGAAGAGGAGGCTGCGGGGAGACCTAATCGCAGCCTTTCAGTACCTAAAGGGGGCTCCAGGAAGGCTGGGGAGGGGCTGTTCACAAAGGCCTGCTCTGATAGGACGAGGGGCAATGGACTTAAGTTGGAGAAGGGTAGATTTAGGTTGAACATTAGAAAAAATTTCTTTACTCTAAGGGTGGTGGAGCACTGGACCAGGTTGCCCAGGGAGGTGGTTGAGGCCCCTTCCCTGGAGATGTTCAAGGCAAGGCTGGATGAGGCTCTGGGCAACCTGGTCTAGTTGGGGGTGTCCCTGCGACTGCGGGGAGGTGGGACTAGATGACCTTTGGAGGTCCCTCCTGGCCTGGATGATTCTGTGATTCTTTCCCACTATAAACACCATCCAACACGCTACAACTTCAGAGTACTAAATATCCATAAACTCTGGACTTGAACCTTTGCACATAACATCTGACCAGCTCACAGGATACAGAAGCAACACCCTGAGAAAACAGAATGAACAGGAAGGCCTTCGTTCCTCTTCCACAAAGGGACTTATCTGCCCTGATTCCTCCGGCCTTTGGCTTGAAGTCTTGAAGCATGGCACTGTTTTGAGTGCTCTTATGGTCTCTCTAGGAATACCTTGCTCTTCCCAGCATCACTGGTCAGTTCTGCCGACTCCGATTTCACAAAAAGCAAGAGGCAATAGAAGAAATATTTACTGGAAACTTTAAATAAATAAATACTACTATCCAACCTCTGACACAATTTCATCATTATTTTGAACCAGTTACTACCAAACTCCCAAGTGCTTCAAACAGACTTTTAGCTTTTATCATACCCAAGCATTTATATTGGTGAAAAACAGTATTTCATGATTTTAATGAAATTACAACAGTTCAGTAACTCTAAGAACCCCCATAAATATGAAGAGTTCAAGCATGAAATGTTTGTGCCATTTAGTCGATTATATTACGCAGAAACACAATAAAATGACTCTTCAGAGAGAGTTATTTGTTCTTTTTTTAAAGAAACACAATTAGTTACTTCTACACGTGCAACTTTACAAACCAAAACCAAAGTCTACACGTTACAAAAGAGCCACGCTGTGCTGTGTTTTTTATTTTGTGTATTGCTTTTATGCCGTTCTATTCAAACAGCTAACCGAAATTACACTCGAACAATACCCATACTTAGATTCCCTTTCATATTTTCAAATAAATTATAATGTAATTTTTAGAAAAATCCATTCTGAGCACTTACAGATGAAATCTATACTGTTGACTCAGGAATCTGCAGAGTAACAGCTGGTGTTACATCCAATCGGGAATGACAAGCAATACCATATGGCATGTTTTTCTAATGCAGTTCAAAACACTGAATATCCAAAATACCATACTTAAAGGGAAGAAAAAGGGACTTGAAATCCAACCATTACTAATAATTAGTCCACTCCATCACCGATAATTAGTCTACTTTGCTCTAAATTATTTAGCTTCATTCCTAGTGTGACCTCTCCCCTATGATATTACGGTCTAACTAGACCATTTGATGGTCACGCTTGAGCAGAGCAAAATTATTTTCCCTTAATAAATCCTTGTTTAGGGAAGGTTGCCTGAAAGGCTCATGCAAACTTTGTATTTTACATTTAAGATGACGTTTAGAATCACTTTGGTTTTTTTTTTCATTATCTGAAATGTTATTTCTAAAGACCAGGAACGAGTCAATCCAGCATCATTTAAAGTTGAAGCCGTCGTTCTCCTCTGGAGATCAAACAGCAGCAGAAGCTTTGAATAAAGATGGATCATTTCAGGACACATGGAAAAAGACAACATAACTGACTCTTTTTCCCTTCCAGTTTACATCCAGAGACTATGCTGATGAAATTAAGGCTCATACTTGAAAACACCATGATATTAAAAAGGAAACACTCTGAAAATTACAGGTCTATTCAGCAAAATCTGAGGTTTTCTCTATTACCTAGAAACCTTGTTTCTACCAAAGCACAAGAATGCAAACTTTTAAAAAGCGGGCAGGCAGGAAGTTTACACTTTAAAAGAAGAATCTAACTTTGTTTGACAAGAGAGGTGTATTTATAGAGATCAAGATTTTATCTTTATATTCTGAGATGCAGTTCTAACAACCTGTCACTGAATCTGCTGAATTAATGGCAGAGCACTCTTACTCTGACACCAAGAGAACATACTGGATGAAAACTGGATACTGATAAAGCAGTATTAATAGTACTGCGGCTCTCACTTGTAACCAACCATTGTATTGACAGCTTTAACATATATATTTCTAAAGAAGAAAAAAAAAAAAAAGCAAAAAAAAAAAAAAAGCCAAACCCCATCAAATCTCTTTTGCAGTTCAGAACTTAACATATACAACTAAACTATTTTTTAAAAGATAATTTTGTGACACTGTCAATATTTTCCAGGTACACTTTTTTAGAAAGTTTGTCTCAAACGTCCAGAAAAATAATTATCTAGAAATTAGGAATTAGAGCAAAAATACTCCACAATAGGTAACTAAATTAAAAACCCACATGAAAGAATATCCATACGTGTAAATACATGTAAAGAAGATTTGCGTTTCCTCATTTGTTCTCAGGCACTCACCTTATCTTACATCAGGTTAACTAGAAATTAGTTGAGCTTTCCTTGAAAATTGTAAAGGGCTTTTAAAACCCGCGGACTAAAATTGTCTTTTTCATAAAGGAGGATTTTAAATGGCATTAAAGTACAACAATCCCAAATGACAGTGGGTTTAGCTGTATTTCACAGCAACATTTACTGCTCCAAAGAGCACTCTATATTGTGACTTCGCTGATGGGGGTGAATCCATCTGTCCCGCTATTAGTCCACAGCTAAGAATGAAACAGATAAACTCCAAACCTTCAGTTTAAATTTACTGATTAAATATCGAGTCTAAGGCCATCTGCTAAGTTACAATAATCTGTCAGGATATCAGAAATCCTGACACTGAGAAACAGACAGCAAAGATCTTTCAGCGACAAACACTACACTGAGTAATTCTATAGCATCACTGTAAAGATACAGGTGTTTCCAAGGGGCTACCTGGATTTAACCACCACAAAGTATTTAAGAATATTCTAAAACATCGACTCACCACATTTCAAACTGTTGAAACGTGTTCTTACGAACACACCAGTAATAACAAAGCAGACTCCAATAATTTGCAAACTAAGGAACTCTGAATTGCACTGGCCCGAGAAGAAATACTGCATTCCAAAATGCCCTGCACAAATTCTTGCTTGTAAACAAGGTGCAAAAATATCTTACTAGTGACTGTGAACAGATAGGTGGCATTGAAAATGCAGGCAGCCTTAGAGCTGAAAGAACGATCGTACATTCATTTCATATTTTGCTCAGCCCCCTGCCCCTGCAGTAGAAAGACTCTTTAGCTTCCCATGTTGTACTGAAAAGCTACATCAGGATACCAAATCGGGAAAAAACAGAAACAAAGACCAACCAAAATTATCATTAAAAAAATCACTTGGTTACTAATTCAAAGGGCATTGTATATGTGTGACCTTTAGAATTAAAACGAGCATTGCTTTTATGCTGCTGGAACACTTTCTGTATCTGTACCAGGCTGATGCGAAATTATCAAGGCATTTAACAGCAGAAGCCTGGAATCGTGCTGAATTGCCTCTCTCATAAGAGACTACCATGAAGTAAATTCCAAGTAAAAGCTTTTCCACTAACCAGGTTTTAAACCAATATATTCTCGGTTTGAAACTTTTCTTGAGACAAGTTGTTTTTAAAGAAGTTACACACTCTCTGTTTTGAAAATGGAATGTTGATGAAGACCTTGTAGAAATGCAAAATCATTGCCAACACCCAGGCCAAAGGTACTCATCTACCAGATTTCAAAATGACAGGTATTAAACCAGAAAAGTTTCTCTCTCAGAGGCTTCTTCTTTGCTATCGCAAGGAATAAATTCCTTTTTGTCTATACTGCATTGAAATTTAAAACCCAAGGACCTCAGAGGTGGCAAGAAATACAGGAGTAAGCAGCACTTTTTGTTACTTTGGTTCCACAGAATACAGCAGTCTCAGAAGATGCAAAAAGGAGACAGAAATGGCTTGGGCATATAAAGCAGAAGAACTCCTAAATAAGACCTTGAACCATCAACTGCAAAGGTAGAGTAACCATAGGAACTAACAAAAATCTGCATTAAAGCTTTCCAAGCATCACCCACAGAAAACATCCTTCGTTAAGGCTGATGCCAAAACAACCTATGTTAATCCAAAAGTCATGTATCCATGTGTTTTCCAAGTCTGCTCCTTAAAACTACATATGCATTATCAATTCTAACAGGCACTCATATTTCTGAAGGAGCAAAATTCTAAAAATTCTTCCAAACCAGAAGGAAACAAAGCACCACCTAGCTCAACTTCATCTTCTGCTTCCCAATCTTTTTAATTCGAGGGGATAGGTGTTATTACTTAAATACATCATAACGGCTAATCTACCTAATAGCTAAGAATCTCCTGAAAAGAAAATGAGACACACATTTTATACCTTTCTGGGTTTTTTTGAAAGACAGTTTTACTATGGCTAGTTAAACACAACAAAATCAGTGCTGGGAATTTTGTTTGGATGTGATACTACAAAATACATATTGAAGAAGAAAGATGATTTTTTTACCATAAAATGTAAATTAAAATGGCAAAAAGAAACATGGAGGAACTTCTTAGGGAGAATATCTCCCCCTTTTATCCAGCGAATGGCATTTATATATTTTTAATCTCGAGCCTTAATTTTCTAGTTAAAATAAAAAATACTACTTAAATATCTTCTCTGTAAAGCTAAAAATTATGCTGAGGCAAAATACTAGTGGCTTTTCTACTCCTAATTCCTATGTTCCAGAATGGATATTGAACACTTGTTGAAATGTCACCTTGAGTGATGACATTAAAATCATAGGAGCTAAAGCATATACAGTTGGAGCCCAAAATGTTCCCAACAGAAAAATCCCACAGAAATACCCTGCGGTGACGATTTGCATAGTGGGAGAATACATATGTAATAAGCATCCAGCTTAAAAGATCCAGATTGTCCTCTTTCTTGACCATGATAAAAACTCACAGAGTTATTAAACAAAATGGAATTAGGAAAAAGAAGCAAAAATTCCTGATAAGAGACTTATTATTTTGTCATATTTTATGCCATATTTTACTATTTTGTCATATTTTATGCCACATTTTACTTACTAAGCTTACACTAAAAGTTTCTCACCTTCTTATGAAGCAAGGAAAAAAGGTGTGATCTCTTAATGTCACATAGGCGACGATATCATGAGCACCACATGGGACAAGGTGGCTCTTACCCTGGGAAGTCGCACACGGCAAAACCACTGAGGGCTTTATCAATTTCCTGAGCTGGCATATTGTCCATCAAATTCCTGATCTGGCATATTCTCCAGGTCGCATTTGAGGCTGTGGGCTCGAAAGAAACAGCAGCAAATGTCTTCTGAAGCACCAAACGTCTACGGGGAGCGCGACTGAACGTTAAAAATCAAGTTTTGCATCGGCATCACGGTGTGACCGATATTCAGGTTCTGTAGCCCATAGATCTAGAATATCATTAACAAAACGGTTCAGGCTTTGTCTTCTAATTACAATTCATCTTTGATTAAAAAATAAAAACAACTTAGATGTTAACAGCATGAGATAAAATAAGACTGTCTTTGTGTCTTGCTTGTTTTTCTCTGTGTAAGTGCATTACTATGACATCACAAAAAGGTGAATCACTGTTTCTTCTTCTCTTCTTACTGCCTATGGCAGTAAGAGCAACATTTCTCCTCCAGAATATTTGAGCAGTTATTGAGCAGGCAACTACTGCAGACCCGGGTCACAGGGACAAACATCTCATACGGCCCCCATTAGACCCCTGAGGGAGAAAAGGGGTAGGATACAGAACAGCTAACAGAAGTCGTATGAGAAACTGGGACGGAGACCAAAACCCTATCATCTCTACAAAAAAAAAAGTAAAATAAAAAAGGCAAAAATAAAACAAATTACAGATGACAGATTTGAAAACTTATGGAAACCTCTGTCTATACAAAAACTGTGTTTTAAAGAACCAGTCTGAATGCTTTATTTCTCATCTGACTATCTGTACTGCACCTCACATCAAACTGGTGCCGTATCACTCTGTAGCAACTTAGTTATCAGAAGCAAAGGCCTCCCCGCTCAAACATTGTGGGTTTGTGGCTCTTCGGTGTGGCTGGGGTTGTGTGTCTGTACGTTGTTTTGGTTTGGAGGTTGGTTTTCTTCCCTTAGAACGAGTTACCCAACGTACACGTGCCTCCTAACTTTAAGAAAAGTTTCACAGGCAGCTCAGGAGCTGGAAAGAATTCACATTTGGGCAACCAGCACATCTCAGGAGGAAGGAATTCTCAACGTGAAGTTGGAAGATCAAAGTCACATTAAACCAACTGGAGTAACCGCTGTGTAAATGGTAGATACTCTGCTGCTCCACACAACGCTAATAGGTTGATTTATCAAGAAAGATTAGAGTTCAGTATGCACAGTTCAGTAAGTGATAGCTGAGGGGCACGACAACTGAGAAATACCCTTCTTGAGTAATCTAGTCATGAAGGGGAAAAAAAGATTAGAGAAAATAGACGAACTGGTTTTAAAACAGCGCGATGGGCAGACAATAGTGTAGTCTTTCAATTACAGTGATAGAAATCCTACTACTTAAAATATTTACAATAAGTGTAAAGCAGAGCTTGGGAAAGTCACGGCAGATAGGGAAGAAAGAGAGAAAGGGTAATTATTCAGCCTCATTAAATTTTTCATCAGAGGCAGCAAACTACCATAGTTTGAGCATTTCCTTTTTCATTAGAGTGCTTTTTAATATTGACATCCAACCAATTATGTTCAAACTAGTTCCCAGAATACTGCGAGAATGTAGCTACTTTCAGAAGTTTTTCTAGATTAATGAACTGCATTATTTTTTCATTAGGAGCCGCAGCGTGCTCCGAGACATACAAAGCGGGGAACAAAAAAAAAAACCCCACCCTGAACAGAACGTATTCTCCAAAAAAGCCCTCGGCTTTCTTAATGAGTTTTTATCTTCAGGGAGCCTTCCTCATCTTTACTTTAAAAATGCAAAACCAAAAGCAACACACTACAACTTCAAACGGTCTCCTTGTTTATAACCAACTGCAGCAAATTAGATGAACCCTCTTGTCTGTTACCACCAGATGCAGGTGAATTGGTACAAGACGAAAGGAAATCTTTTCTAATTGCCATGCTATCTTTGATCTTCCACAATTCTCCAAATTTTTGAGTTGGGTTTTCTACCCCCACCCCTTACAGATGTGCTATTAATTAAACCGTATTCCCTATCTCGGTTAAAATACTTCGATAGAGTCCTGAAGACTTAGTAAGCCTTAGCCAATGATAACCTGTCTCTATTTTCAATGTAAAAAAAAATGTTAAGAGAAAGGCAATATATTATCTGATTCATTATAGAGAAAGCAAAGCATCTGTGTTTTATGGCTTCTTAATATATTTTGTCTTTCCTTTCCAAAATAACTCTCTCTGGTAACATTTACATAAGAGGTGATGAATGTTTGTCTTAAACAGAAAAGAAATTGCAACACTGAATTGCATTAGCAACACATATAAGCACCATAAGACTGAAACTCCCTCTTTTTTTTTTTTTTTTCCTCTTCCTTTTAATATTTTATCTTTAATCAAGATGCACCTTTTCTTCATCTCAAGTTGTCTTTAAATCCATATTTTGTTAATGAATATCTGGCTCTAGGAGTGCTACTCAGCGCTCTCAGGGGATTATATACAGACTGGAGTTCATTCATAGCATAATAATAAACTTTTTGAGTAATGGCCTTTTACTTGTTGAGAAAACAATATATTTAGAAAGGTAGTTGCATATACTGAAGTTGCCATTAATTTACTAAAACAGCAAGGTTATTAGCTCCAAGGCTGTATATACAAGGCTTTATAAGATATACCTAAGCCCCTGCAGAAGCAAATTATCTACTGTCATCTTTCTCACGATGGCTTGCACCCGAACTAGCATCTATATATCAACAGCAGCAAGAAGAAATTTACTTTGAGACGCTGATTCACTGTTTGCTTCTGGTTTAATAATAATGTGAAAGATTTCTCATTGATATGAACACACCTATAACCTTCTTCTTGAATCACAGTGATGAAGACATTACCGTAAGAGATTTTGTCATTTTGAGAGACTTTTTTTTTCCCCTGTTTGCATGGCAGTAATTTTTAGTTGACTGAATTGTTATTTTATTTCTAATCAGTAATGCCCCTTTATAGGTGAGGCTTCCAAAAAAAACATACCTATTTTGGAAACTCTACTTCTACATCCAAAAGGCAAAATCTTTCCTACCCAATTTTAGCTTTTGGACCCTGATCCTTAAGGACTGTTTTGCACTGTAATCTGGCAAATTCAGTATTTTCAAGGGAAGGCATTTCCTACATAATATCCTCAGAGCAATAAAACAAGCTTCTTAACAGATTTAGGATAAGAAAAAGACAGAAACGCTGCTATCTCAAAACCCAAGTTGTCCAATACCCATATAACAAAATCATAAATTTAGGGATGCTACAGGACATGTATCTGGCAGTACAGCTGATAAAATGCCTTAAATCTGTACCACGACAGAAGAACCAAGACTTAATTATAATCAGTACATATACTCATCATCTTGATATATTCCATAAAGCTTTTAAAGCATATTAAACACAGAGGGGGAAAACAAAATATTTACCCCTAGAAAAATATGTAAATCACCTGTACAAATCTGTCATGGTATGCACTTTGCAGAGTTTCAGGTTTCCTTTTGAGCAGACAGCCCATAGACCTCTCCTGCAGTTCTCTACAGACATGGAAGTACAGTACAGAAAAATAACCTGAATTTCCTAGCTTTATGGTTCAGGTACCTAAACTATTCCCAGGGTGTTGACATCCATATATCAAGTTGAAATATGGAGAGGTATAAGTCATTCATCCACGTCAAGTTAAAGACTACAAATCTTCCTTGCATGCTCAGCCACTTTATCACTCTCCCTCCTCATCTTTTCATGGTCTTCTGCATGGCACCAAGCACGTCTTACATGAACGAGCTGGTCTTTCCAATGCCTCTGTCTGAAAAGCAATGCTGACTCTGAATTTCATTTGGCGTTTCAAAAAAATAAACCAACAAGAGCGGTTTCAATGACATCCTTCAAAGTGTGCCTCTAAAAAACAGCAAGCTCAGCAGCAGCAGCAGCTAAGGGGGAATTTCTTAAAATAAGCTAGTGGTATACAGAAAAAAATACACTTCTGTTATTAGATACAACCACAAATTCAAGCTCTGCAACTGTTTCAGTTGGACAATGAAGACCTAGGTAGTATCTTATACTGGTAGTGCCATTGGATCCATATAGAGTCGCTGGGCTGCATCAAAGGCAGTGTGATCAAGCAAGGTGATTCTGTCCCTCTACTGACTCTGGGGAGACCATGCCTGGAGTACTGCGTCCAGCTCTGGAGTCCTCAGCACAAGCAGGACATGGACCTGTTGGTACAGGTCCAGAGGAGGCCACGAAGATGATCACAGGGCTGGAGCCCCTCTGCTATAAAGACAGGATAAGAGAGTTGGGATTGATAGATGGGAGAGGAGAAGGCTCCGGGGAGACCTTAGAGCCCCTTCCAGCACCTAAAGGGGGGCAAGAGGCAGGGCGTGAATCTTTATCAGGGAATGGAGCAATAGGATGAGGAGCAATGGTTTTAAATTGGATATTAGGAAGAAATTATTTGCTATGAGGGTGGTGAGGCACTGGAACAGGCTGCCCAGAGAAACTGTGGCTGCCCCATCCCTGGAGGGGTTCAAGGCCAGGCTGGATGGGGCTTGGAGCAACCTGGTATGGTGGGAAGTGTCCCTGCCTAGGTCTCTTCCAACCCAAACCATTTTATGAAATTCAAAACAAGAATTGTGCTACATAGAAGAAGGGATGACCGCCAAATCTGTGAATGTGAAAATGCTAAGTAACGTTTAAAAATTTTGCTCTTACTACTGAAGACATTTTCAACAACGCATTTTGGAACCATTAGACAGACAATCCTGCTTCCAAGTCTTCTCATAACACTGTTTTCCTATGGAAATAGTTTTAGCATTTAATACAGCATCTTGAGATCAGCTATTGACCTATATTTGGCACTTGAAATTATTTGAATGTGCTTTTAGAGTCTTAATAATTTATCTTCGTATCTTTGTAAATAGCATCTTTAACTAGTCTTAATTATGTCACTTTGTATAAAGCCGTGGTACATAGGAACACCAGCAATTGAAGAGAATTCAATTGTGCTAGGCGCTGTACAAACACAAGTCATTATAAAACAATCTCTCTGTGTTCTAGTCTTTATTTCTCTAATGGCTTAGTGGTAAAATAGCTATTCCCCAGCACACATAAGGAGAGTTATATTATTGTTCACTAATATAAACATTTCATTTTGCATAATACAGGAGGTAGATAGTAATAACGAATCTCATTAAGAATTTTCTCATTGGATTAGCAGATGTCATCAATCTTTAAAACGTTTAAGGATGTCCCATTACATCAGGAACCATATCCAATTAATATCCTCAAACTCACTTTATGCAATATAAACAGTCTACACAAAACAGTCACCTATTGTATTTCTCTCCCTCCCTCTTTTCAAAATACCTATGGAAAACTCTTACCAGTATTGGGACACTTGAAAGCCTGTTGTGTTTCCAGCAATGCTGTTCATGAGGGATCACACAAGAAGTCCAGAGAAGCTGCGGCTGCCCCATCCCTGGAGGGGTTCAAGGCCAGGCTGGATGGGGCTTGGAGCCACCTGGTCTGGTGGGAGGTGTCCCTGCCCAGGGCAGGGTGGTTGGAACTCTGTGATCTTTGAAGTCCCTTCCAACTCAAACCATTCTATGAGTCTAAGAAACTTAACTCAGGCCTCTCTATAATGTTGCTTCTTCCCCAAATCCACACAAATCCATTCAGTCCATGCAAAGATTTTCCTTCTCTATTCCACGTGCAAAACAATCTTGGCAGTGCTCACATGTAGAGAAAGTGACTTCAAAAAGAACAGCTACTGTGGTCTACTGACAACTTCAGAAATGTCTGCTTCACCAAAATGCAGTGCTAATTAATGCTGAAAACATGCTGATTGCTACAATAAATGTCTTAGATTTTGTGTGAAATCCCAGACACTGATATGTTTAACAAGGTACGACATTCATACGAAAGTGGTAAATAATGGGATTTCTAGAGGAGATTAATTTGTGCTAGCGGCAGCAAAACTGCTCACATTAACTTTTGCTTGACTGAGAATTTAATATCCAAGACAATAAAGTTATTTTAGTTGTGATCATTTGGGAAAACTTTTACCAAATTATGTGATTTTTTAGTGTTTCTAGATGTTTCACTCATTGACTTCGTCCATTCTGTTAGAAAATCCATATATTTTTATTGACTCAGTAGACAGATATAGACATAAAAAGAAAGAAAGAAGAAATCCATAAATAAAATCCCAAGTTGACACTACTGTTGTTTTCAGCCGTGGGCTCTGCCTATTGTCTCCTTTGAGGCTCTTCAACTTCTGTCTGTCTGAACCAAAACAGATCTTTAGCCATCTAAGGAATCCACCACACTTTTCAGCTTTGCTAGTCTAAGAAACAAAACCAGAGACTTTGACTGGAGATATAATCCAGAGGAGAGTCCCCCATGGAGAGGCCTTGGTGGTGGACAGAAAACAGATCATGGCGGAATACAAGAAAAGAAATAAAGACAAGACGTATAAAGTTGTGAATGCAGCAGAGGACCTTCAATAAACAGAATAAATAAATGTAGTGTCCTAAACCCCAGAAATTACTCTCTCAGCTACAGTACATAGTTTAATGTCCAATTTATCCTTGAGAATACTAGCCTTTATATTATGGGAACTGGGCTTTCTATTAAATCTGGAGTTACTGTGTTCAAAGATACATGCTTCTCACATCTGAACAACTGAGCAGATGGACATGATACAAGACATCAACATCAAGCAGAGTTGGGAACTGTAAAGTAAAACCCTGGTCTATAAGATATTAATAAACAGAATCAATCCAACAGCGGAACAACCAGCCTACAGAGGAAAAAACAACCCATAGTTTTTGAGGTGTTCTCTTATTCCAGCATGCCTTTAAACTGAGGGATTCAGCTCACCCAGTCAGCACCAGCACTCCAGGGCTAAAAACAATCCAGACATTCTAAGCTACCAGTACACCATGATCAACTACCACTTTCCACTTTTCTGACAGCTTCAAAATGCTACCCTACAAGCGAAGTCAACCATTAGCCCAGAGTATATTACTTGTTTATCTTAACTAGAAGATTATCAGCCACGCTTTTTTATGTTTTCCTCATTCAGAGATGGCAAAGTAACGGCATAAGGAAAAGAATTTCAGCAGCACAACGTTCTTCTCCAAACATTTCAATATTTACTCTGATTTTGTTAAATCAGGACAGACTGAAAAAAACCAAACGTTTATAAGTGACTTCCTTAGAGCACCCATTTTCTGCATCTCTGCCAAACATTTTGTTGCCAGGCTGCACTAAAAAACCTTCCACATTCATCAAAGACTTAACACTTGCCTTCCACAACTTCAGAGTAATAAAAAAAAATCCAAAAGGAGATTTTACAAATGAGGGCAAAGAACAGGAGCGATGAACATGCCAAATGAAAATTAGTATTTCCTTATTCCTTATTCGGACAGACAAGCCCCGTTTGACTACCTAAAAGTCAGGTTTAACTGGGAGACAGTCAACAGTGTGGTTGCCTAGATGCATGTTAAAGAATATAATGGAAGTGATGTCTTCTAACCATAATTAAGATAAATTTGTACAGGACTTATGTAACCAATACTTAACTGCTTCCAGCCCTGGTGGTTCATTTATATTTTAAATCAATGAGGTAACTCTAAAGCATCTTTATCACATTTTGCATGAATAGGTTTTTTTCTTTGAAAAGCTGATGAAATGCAACCTTTACTAATATTCCTTTTATCTTATTCTGTAACTCAAGACCTGAGAATAAAATAAAAAAAAAGACAAATCCTGAAAAACACCTTATACATGACAGTTTAAAAAATTTTGACCTCTCCCTCCTCAAGGATGCAGAGGTAGATTTTCCCCTTGAAGAGGTTCTCATTGCCTTCTTTCATCATCCCACGTGAATTCCCTTCCTGTCAGTCAGGCCTAGAGTTAGAACATCTTTTTTCATTGAGCATTTCCCCCTCGGTCTTTGCATCTAATCTGCCTCTTCAGATCACTTCTTCATAATCTCTTTAAAATCGGGAGCTTTCTGTTTACTGACATGGGCTTATCTGTCTCTAGTCTCAAGTTGTGATTACCGCAAAAATTCCTTGCTCTCGCCTTGGATAAAGAAAAAAACCAAGTACTGCAAGAAAGGGGGAATTTTCTGCTAAAGGATGGACCGGCTTCAACAAACGAGCTGACACAACCTTTAAAAGGTAAGTGCTTTAATCAGAGGGTTGGTTAGAGAATTTTTCTCTGTCCCTCCTCCCTCATGATCATTCCTGTCAGTGTCTATTTAAGCACATTTTGAAAAGCCTGATGGACTGCTGGTCCTAGGAAGGACTTCTGCCTCCCTCAGGCATTAACATGAGATAGGAACACTCGGTCCTGTGAAAATAAGGGCAGTCCTAGGGACATATGTAGGGAAAATAAAATGAGGACACTTTATTCAGTGTTTCTATGCTTGTTAGACACCAAAGGTGTTAGATGAGGAATTTCAGACAAAATGTTGGGAACCCACCTCTCTCCAATTCCACTTGTGGCACCAAATACTTTTTAAAATAGAATTGGGCCTTGGGACCTGTAAAACTAAAACTTGACAAGGATGCTCAATAGTGCAGAAATTGTGTTGGCTTCGCTTCGTGGTTAAGTGGGTAACCAAGAGGTTAAAAATCAGAGGGGTTTTGGGACCCAAGTTCTTATCAAGTAGCAAAGAAGCATGATGTGGTTAAATGTTCCCACAGTAACACCTTGAAATGACAGAAAGATTTGTTCATAGGCTCTTTATGTAAAGTAGGAGGTCCTTGTGCAGTCCTCTTCCCAAGAGGCTAGAACAAGGAAGAATCAAGAAGAGAAGAATCAAGGCTGCCTGAAAAAGCTCAGAAAGAGGTTAAGGAGAACTCTCGGGCTGCAGAGCTTGCAACACCCCTCTCTGATGCTGCTGGAAACTACCTGGCACACCAATTTCACACTGGACCTCCACAAGCCCAGGAGCACATGCAATTCTGTGTATGTTTCTTACACCCACATTATTGCCTTTCCTTTGATCCTCCACTGCCTCAAACATTAAGCAACTTATTCTTTAAGGACAAATTCTCTCATACTGAGACACGACATAAGAGAAGAAGACAACAGACTGAAAGAGTTGGGGTTGTTCAGCCTGGAGAAGAGAAGGCTCCAGGGAGACCTTATTGCAGTATCTGAAGGGAGCCTACAGGAGAGCTGGAGAGGGACTCTTTGTCAGGGAGTGGAGTGATAGGACAAGGGGTGATGTTTTTAAATTGGAAGAGAGGAGATTTAGTTTGGATATTAGGAAGAAATTCTTTGCTGTGAGGGTGGTGAGGCACTGGAAGAGGTTGCCCAGAGAAGCTGTGGCTGCCCCATCCCTGGAGGGGTTCAAGGCCAGGCTGGATGGGGCTTGGAGCAACCTGGTGTGGTGGGAGGTGTCCCTGCCCAGGGCAGGGGGGTTCAAACTCCATGATCTTTAAGGTCCCTTCCAACTCTAACAATTCTAAGATTCTATGAGATAAAAACATAGATACTTAAGCATTCTCTTCAGGAAATGAAGAATTTTTCCCTTTAATTTTAAAAAGGCAGAGTTACCTACAGAAAGTCTATTCCAAGTTCTACATTTATTAAGAAGAAGGGGGGAAATTGTTATACAGAAGAGTAAGTCTTGGTGTCACACATTTGCAGATGGCACAAATAATTCAGCAGAGATATATCAGTCTAGACGATTTGAGATCTGATTAACAGTCTTTAAAAGAGATAATTATTTTAAAGGCACTGCCTCCCAGATTGTCTCTTATGACTTTTTTTGGTTTGTTCCAGAAATACGAATCCAATGTTGCATCTTCCACTTCAAGAGTGTACCGTGCATTACTTCAAGCTGTCAGAAGATGCAGTTTTACAGCATGATCGAACCTTTGCAATTTTGAGCAGCTCTTCAAGTAATTATATTAGTAACCGTAGGCAGGCATCACACCCAACACTGACAGCACATCACAGATCACCCTATCGGTCGATTTAACAAAAACCAACGAAGCACAGGGTAGAAAGAAGTAAAGGAGAGTTGTGTCATGGCAAGAAATGCCTACATTCGGCAAGTTGTCTGTAGAAATGTTATATATGTGGCCTGCATCATGAAACGACAGACCAAGAAAAACATGCATCTTCTTGCTTTGGAAGAGTGATAACTGAACGGCTGTTTTTATTTAGGAACCAGCAGTCTTCATGTCGTTCACTGAAGAACTTACAGACACATCAAAATCTCAGCCTATGTAGGCACTATAAAAAAGATCATGAAATGTTCCTCGATATGAAAGTTTCACTTTAAACACAAAAGAAACCGGACAATATAATTTAACGGAAGTTAACACACAAGTAGATTTTACTCAACTGTAGCATATAGATATTAACATTTTTTAAATGCATATATAGAAACAGTTCAATCAAGTTTCATAATAGTTAAGATAGAATATGAATGAAATTTTCAACATTTCGGGAACTTCCAGAAGTTCACTGTAGTGCTGTAGAACCCAAACCAAACATCTATTAATTGCAAATAAAATTGGTAGACTTAGTGAAGGGCAATTGCTGATGAACAAACCAAGCTGTTCAAAAATCCAAAAACTTCAAAAGCGCTCAGCAGCGTGTGTCCACCCCACATCAGCGAAGTCACCACCCCTTAATACCACAACTTCTGTTCTATGACTTGCTAAAAAACCCTCTTTTCTACCTCAAATCATCACGCAGACAGACACCATGACTCAACTCTGAGAACCTAGCTGTGAAGAGCCAGGTATTCTGCACAGATGGAGATTGTGCTTTAGTTTACATCAAAAAGATGGATGGGCTTTCCCAATGAAGGCACAAAATGAACAGTCCCTGTGTGTGTATCTGAAAAATAAAATGTGCACACCATGTCCATGTGCCACGGAATGAGAACATTTTGCAAGAAATCTGGTTCAAAGACTAGTAACTATGATCAACGATGTTCATCTAAAGGTCATTCAAACACTGACAGTCCATTAAAGACATCACCAATCTGCAACAGCAAACACCCATTCTCACAAGAGATCCAAAAAGTTATGAAAACCAAAATTTCAAAGCAGTTTCAGTTGGAAAAGTAGAAATTACTTAGCGATGGTATCCGTATCACAGCAGAGTGGAGATTAGAAGGGACCTCTGGAGATCATTTGGTCCAATCCACCTGCCCAAAGCAAATTGTTCATGCTGAATCAAAGACAATTAAAGCCCCAAATGGTTAACTTGAGTATTACAAACACCTCTGATTTTTACATTAGTAATCAGGAGGATGGTAATAGACAGGAAAATTCATGACCCCTGAGAGGTTTCCACAGGTTGGATGCAAAGAGCTGAAATTTGAACCAGATGAATGCTCCTGCTCCCCTCCCTCTTCCCCTTCCCCCCGAAACAAAAACCCACAACACAAAATATCAATAATAATAATAAAAAAAAAAATATTAAACTGTACCAGATACCAAACCTGTTATTTTATAAGAGAAAGAATGCCTCAACTCAGACCTCATAACCCCTGCAGATTATTACCAAGAGCATCCTTAAGAAAGCACAATGCAGTAGACCGCTATAGAAGACATGGAGTAGTATACATCAAGACATTATTTCAAAAATCTTTAGAAATAAAAACCAGACACATGCAAGTCAAGAACAGCACTTACAAAAGCTGACGCCAGACTAAATTCAATGGAAAAATAGCAAGCTTCTCAAAAAATGGATATAACAGGTCCCAAAAGGCATATCATCAAGCTGATTTCCTAGACACAGTCTTAGCCACACATTTCCCTGACCCGTGTCCTTCACAGAAGGAAAAGCAAAACACCATCCGAGCTGGATGAGCTCACTCCCTGCTCAGTTTTATTATTCCCTCTGCTACTTCAGCTGAACTTTACACACCCCGCACTAGATACCCCTTCAGATCACCAACCAGCAATTCTTCTACTTCACTCTCTAGAACCTCCCACAAAGAGAAGGGGGTAAAAGAGCAAAACTCAATAAACAGCTAAGAAAAAGGGTGTGAAGGTTTAATTAGAAGCCAAATGCGGATGTCACCGAATCTTGCCGGTCGTTGTTTGAGAAGAGCCACTCTGCCTTGCTTTTCATCAGGTTAGCATCACATGGCTGATGTTGTTATACTAGAAACCACCCAGCCAACGTGCTTATCCTACTCCTTATTGTAGGCAAAACAGAGGTCACAGAATCAAAGCCGAAGGGAAGAGCTAGCTCTTCATCGGGCGATCTAATTAGATCGTACCTCTTCTAAAGAAAAGTTCCTTCAAAGAGCAGCCTTTGAGGAATCGGGGAGACAACAAAAGCCACCCAAGTTTCCTTCGGTTGGTTCAACCAAGGTGACTTCAGAGCACGTGTACTCTGTGCACAGTAAGCAGAATTAAGGTGATAGCAAACTGGCAGGGCATGTTTGGAAGCAGTAGCTGACTACAGCTGTTATTATTTCCAACCCATGTTACTATTTTAACCTTTTTTAAACACTCTTCATTAAACTGTTCACGGAGACAAAGTGAAACGCTGGAGAGTTTCTTCTCCTGCTGCCTAGCAACTTAGGGTAAATGTAAAATGCTTTCTGAAAATGCTACATTATTATTGTGCTTTTGCATAAACCTGGGCATGTGTTTTATTTTTGTGTTTGTTTCTTTTGAAGCGTGTGTTTCACATTTCCAAATCTGTAATGGAACTGAAAATGACATTTTCGAATTTGTCAATGGTTCAAAATGAAAAAAAAAAAAAAAAAAAACACAACCAAAAGGTGTCCCTGTCATTGTGCAACCCATCTTTCAGTCAGAAGTGAAAGTTGCAAAGGATTTTCCCTTCTTCAGACTCCTCTTTCTAGCGTTATTGGAAAGCTTGTCGTCTTGTTTAAATGAATTTCCTTTTAATCTCCTCCCAGAGCTGCTGGATAGATGGAACCTCTTAAAAAATTCAGGATATCACTGTAATTGTAAATTGATCTGCTTCTGTGGCAGAAGGCTGGGGCCCTCCATCCAGGAAAGAGACTGCCTTCTCAAAGTTGTTTTTCAGGCAAATGATTAATTTGCACTCTTCCTTACTACTATATTATCCTTTAATGGAAAAGCAATTTTTAAACCAATCTACTACTTTTTGGACTGTTTTATTCCTGGCAACATCTAGGGAAGAAAGCCAACTGCTAAAGCCAATGTGAAATATTCACTGCCTTGAAAATTTTAAGTTTTCTAAAAGAGACTCTACTTACGTAGGAACTAAAAGTGTATTAGGCAACCAAAATGCACGTATTGATCCTGACAAAGTTCTGAATTAATGTAATATATTAATAGGCACAGGAAAATTCCCTGCTGATTTTTAATGCAAAGTTAAGGCTGGAACACTGCTATGACTATGCAATCTTTAAAACAGACACGTAACTCATTAGTATCAACACAGCGGAAATTATCTATCTAGTGTGGTGCAGAATCCACAGAGCCTATTTGCCTTTGGCTCTTTGGTTATGAGACCTGGCATCACTTGGATTATTTCACCTAATCCATCATTAGCTCTCACGTGTCCTATATACTGTGCAACAAACCTAAATTTAACAAACCCAACTCCCCATCAATTACCACGCTGAATATATTACGTGTCAGCACAGAGCACAAAGATTAGACGTGCTGAATTACATCTTTCTTCACGGAAAGTCAATATTTTTAGAGCACTGCTAAGGCTGCTGGCTCCGGTCGTAACAAATGTCCCTTCCCTTGTGGACAGGCACTGCCGCCCCGACCTGTGCTATTTACCTACAACACAGAGCGACTAAACAAAATGAGAAAAACCTCAGAAGATGCAGAAAATACCTAAGAGATCCCAGTAACCATGCCACAGAGTCATAAATGTTTGGGGGTTTTTGTCATATTTGCCTGGTTGGTGGAATCCTGGAAGATGACCTGATTTTATATTTTTCCCCCCCCTCTCTAATCCTGCAAGTAAACATTAGTAATTGAGCTTTAACTTTCTCTTTCCATGTACACAAAAGGACACCAAAAGGGGATGGCTCACAACAACAACAGCAACAAAAAAACCCTAAAACATCTAAATACGCCGCTGTCGCGTTAAACGTCGCTTCCTCACTTACCCGTCTTCCACAAATACACCGAGGAAGTTTGAAATTCACTTTGAGCACGAGCGTCCCAGATTCCCAGCTGCAGGAGCAGCAGCAGCAGCAGGAGGACTCCCACGGTGGAAACCCCTGGACCACGGCAGAAAGCGGCGCTCCCCTCGCACCACCCCATGCCTCCGAGCAGCCCCGCTGCCGCCCTCCGACACCACCACCACCACCACCACGATGAAACCTCCTCCAAACGGTATTCCACCTCTTCACAACGCCTCGGTGGGAAAAAAGGGGTTGGAAAGCTCTCTCCCGCTATTGTGCATGGCAGTGGAGAAGGAAAAAAAAACTGTTTAACGGCAGGGAACAATAGAGTCCTCGCTCGCTCTTGCGGCGGCAGTGGCTGCTGGTATGGATGCTGCTCCACGCTCTTCCATTCAGCGGTTAGTAGCAGGTTTCCATCAGCTAAAAAGGGAGACAGCTGTCCGCAGGGGGCTCCAGCTGACTGAGCAGGTTATCTTGCTCCGGGAGGCAGCAGCGGTCATTTACACCAGCTGGAGAGAGCGAGAGACAGAGAGAGAAACAGGGATGAGGAGACAGGCAAAATAACCCAGGCGCTGTAATCTCCAGGCAGAGAGCAGTGACTGCAAAAGGCTGGCTTCCCAGACACGGCTCTCCCCGGAATATCCCAAATGATAGGCGCTAAGGAGAAAAGAAGAAATAATCATCAGGCGTGCTTCAGGAACCCAAGCCGTACAGCCAGGGCAGAGAGAACCACAATGACGTCTGGTAATTAAGAGCGAGCATCAGGCATTTGTCCTGATAACAACACGTATGTTGCATTAACCATTATAAGGACCATAAAAAAATAAGGCATTATTTTATAAATAAGTCGTTATGTCACATGCATTATATTGACAACTAAGACCTTATGAACGAAAACAGAAGAAAATGCAGAAAAAAGGCGAAAAAAAAAAAAAAAAGGGCAAAAAAAAACCCCACTAACTTGCCTTGTGCATTTATCAAATCTGTTTCAGGTAATAACACAGAGTTATCTGCTGTGAGGACAGACAAATATAGGCATGTGATAACATGTATGTATGTGTAAGCACATCACCTCCGTGGGAGATGAAGTGGGCACGTAATCTGTAATGCAAGATAACAGCCCTTTCCTACCCAGCAAGTATGTACACATATATACATGCATAAATGTCAACCGTGTAATTTAAAATAATTTGAGGATCAAGTTATCAATCATTTTTAAAACACACACCCGGTTTTACATATGAAAGCATTCCGGGTACATTAGGCTGTCATGATGACACAAAAACGTGGAGAGAGACAAAGCTTTTTAAATAGGGATCTTTATCTCTCCCCCCCCCTTCTCCACTGCCCACCGAACAGATGCAGTAAGAAGCCTAAAGGTCGGGTTTCGGACACCTATAAACTGGAAAGCAGATGAAGAATTTTCAGGAAAACTGCTACCGTATTCTAAAAGTTTCATTAAAAATGAAAAGAGCCACAAAACCACAGAGCAGGAACACGGGACCTGGAGTTTGAAAATGCTGGAGCTATTGTTGTTTAAAGAAGAAACCTTCAGTCAACCTCTCCTGGGACCCCTGTCATTTTGCACAACCTTCCCAGCCTCAGCCTTTTCACATGCATTAGATTAAAATCAGCCGTGATCAAATAATTCCCAAGTCCTTGCCTGTTTAAATATTCTGACATCAGAGCAAATTAGCAATGTTGAAGGTTGCAAATTCGTCTTTGTTTACTTTCCACTCTGTTACGCCTCTAAGAGGGAATTAAAGGCTCAGGGAGCTCTAGCACCGTGAGGCTGTGATTAAGAGAGATAAGCAAGTGTGGATTACTGTTCCTCAGCTGTTGAAAAACAGGCAACAATCAGGAGATTATAGGTTGATAAGGGATACATAGAAAGCCATGATCTTAACAAATTTATAGCATCCTGATGCAGAACTTCTACCCTCGGTTAAAGCACTTCTGGCAATACATTTCATCCACTCTTCTGCTCCATCGTGCTGTATTCGCTTTAGGGAGGATGGAAACCCCTTCTGCCTTTGCTTCGTTGAACTGGAGAGAATACTGCTTTAAATCAAAATGTTCTCCGAGTTTAAAGAATTAGAGCCCTTTCACTGGGAAACTCAGGGTTAAGTTAGCCACATGCACATTATTTTGCATGCTCTGTGGAGGGACTTGAGAATATTTGACCTAACAAAAGTAACGCTTCATAATTTATGAAAAACCAGACTGAGAATTCAAGGGCTTAAAAAAAAGTTTTAAGATCATCAGGAAATCAGTGGCAATAGCTTTATTGACTTGCATAGTTCAAAGAAAACATACATAACTTATTATTAAGAGTAACAATATTGGCTTTTTATCCTGTATTAGCCAGTATTTAACAATATGATTTAACAATACTGGCTATGCACCAGGGGAAAAAAAATAATATCAAGTTTATTGACTCAATAGGGGACACGGCATCCTTTTTGCGGTTATTAAATAAAATGGATTCTACCTAGAATTTTTATGAATGTATAAAGAAAGGCTCTGAAAACATTTTGTGCGTGCCTCAGATCATCCGGCAACATCATCAGGGAACAGATCACCCATGTAGTTGGCACAATGAATCAAAGTGGGTTTTGACAGCAGAACAAAGCAATATCATGAAAGAGGGTGAGCACGCACACCACAAACACTCAAATATTTCCTTATATTTATGCAACTATAGTACCAATACCTTTAAAACTTCTCTAAAATAAAGACTATTACAAGTAAAATAATTTCACACTACTTTTCAAGGCTGTAGCATTTTTTTCCGCCAAAAATCAATGAACTATGAAAGAATGCTTCCATCTTTTTTGTTGTTGTTGTCGCTAAGAAGCTGTGATGCATCTAAAACCGTTCAGGAGTATGTCACAGAATGGAGGAAATACTTATTATGCAAATGTATTTGTGTGTCTGGGGAGGGGAAAAAAAAGAAAAAAAAGATTCCTAAATAGCTGGTTTTGGCAAACACTGGACGGCTTCTGCAGCACATACGCCCATCTTCTGTTGATCAGGGCAGGGAAAGGCCAACAAAACCACAGGCCCAAGAGCAGGCTGATGCCTGCAGGGCAGAGAGAAACACCAACACCACCCTAACGGTGGGAGTTAGACATCAGACACAAGAGGCAGAATGTCCTCCTGTATATCACAAGCTTCGGCTGCTACCAACGTGCCTGACCTGTTGAGAGCCTCTTCCACCCCAGCGTACCCCATACGCTCTTACCTTCTTCCCATTTCCTACAGCGAAAGCAGGACTTCCCTCTCAGTTAACAGTGCAACCAGTATTTCCAGCCCATGCTGCCAATCCACCTTCTAATAAATACCTAATTATCATAATCCATCAGTTGTTTACGGCTTAGACACTCCCAAAGAAATGGCAAAGTATTTCTGAGAAGAAACCGCCAGGCGAAGCAAAGAAATAAACTACAATCGACACCAGTATCACAGAGTCACGGAATGGTTGGGGTTGGAAAGGACCTGCTTTGGCAGGGGAGTTGGACTAGATGATCTCCCTTCCAACCCCGTATCATTTTGTGACCTTTGGAGATCATCTAGTCCAAACCCCCGCAAGAGCAGGTCCCACAGGAACATATTTGAATGCCTCCAGAGACGGAGACCCCACCACCTCTCTGAGCAGCCTCTTCCAGGGCTCTGCCATCCTCACAGGAAAGAAGTTCCTCCTCACATTTAGATGGAACTTCCTATATTCAAGTTAGTGCCTGTCACCTCTTGTCTTGTCCCTGGGCACCACTGAAGAAAGACTGGCTCCATCCTCCTGACACCCACCCTTGAACTATTTATAGATGTCAATCAGATCGCCCCTCAGCCTTCTCTTCTTGCAAATTAAAAAGACCCAAGTCCCTCAGCCTTTCCTCATCAGAGAGATGTTTTAGTCCCTCATCATCTTTGTGGTCCTTTCTATACCCTCTCCAGCATTTCCCTGTATCACTAACATAATAGTGGCAGTGTTGTACCTTGGAGCACCAATGTATGAGTCTCCATAGACCTTTATTCAAACAAAATTATTTATTTGAGTCACAGTAGCAACGTAAACCTCTGTAAACCTCTCACACAGGTGACTGACAACTTAGTACTTTTATGTTTTCTAGGGAAAAATACAACCTCAAAGACCTTTAAGAAAATTAAGTAGAGTTCACCATCAAGTCCTGGAATTACTTGGTTCATGTTTCCTACCATTAAATGGTTAGAGGATGACTCCATCCCCCCCATGCAATACCTTGTATTTAGTGGAAAGAGAAATGAGAACAAAATATAAATTTCCAAGCCTTTGGGTATGAGAAGCTGCCTGCTGAACGGAATCACCCTGCTGGTATTCCTCTGCCAGCAGGCAATCCCATGCTGGCACCCTTCTCTCTTTCTGAAATGCCTCGAATAAAAGCTTCAGGATCAGATTATCTTCTGTCCCGAAAATGTTGTAGTTCTACACAGAGTAAAGTCAAAGTATGTGCAGACAGTACAACATAGGTACTGCATGTTTGTTCCTAGAGCAAACAATACTCCATGAAGAGCTGAAAATCACCAGCATGATTTTCGTCCACCTTGAATTTCACAGTCTGACTAAGGGAGAAATCTTTAGGGAAGTTTCAGTTCACTCTTCCAGAACTATAAAAGATGTTTCACAAACTCTGCAGCTGTATCTTAATAAACCATCTGTGCTGTGGAGTACAAAAACACAACAAAAAATCACCCAAATTCTAAAGAATGAAAAATGTTTTCTTTCCTGTGTAGAAAATTCTAAGTCCTCCTCATCTGAGCTCTGCTCATTTTGATTTATCTCCAAGATATTTCCCTTCACTTAGGCATGAAAATGATATAATAACGGCTGAAAAAAGCTTTTATTCTCTTTATTCCCTGACATAAACTGATCTGGGCCAAAACTTCCAGCTCTGTATTTTGTGAGAGCCTGACTTTCGTCCAGAGAATTTATGACAGATGCCAGTATATTGTAAGGTTTCTCTTGAGATGTGACCTGCAAGAATTCTGTTAGATTTTGAGAACTTCAGACGAGAATAAGCTACACAGGAGGCTCTTTTAGGCTTTGCTGCAAAGCACTGAGCATTCCTCACCACAGTCAGCAGTGAGCTGTTATTTAAATTCACATTGATGCCAGGGACCCTAGTCAGGGAA
>VZRU01018994.1:0-15883 GCA_013398155.1 Pedionomus torquatus | reverse complement strand
GGGGGGAACCCACAAAGGTATTTATTTGGTATTTATTTTGTAGTTAGCTAAAGAAGGCAATGTTACAAGTGGCTGATGATATATTGATAATGATATATTATAATATATCATTATCAATATATCAATATCATTATCAATATATATCAATGATAATGATATATTATAATATAATATGTTATATTATATGATATATATATAATATATATATAATATATTAGTTATGGGGCTAATACAAACTCCACCCAAGGAATGAAATTCTAAATGAAACAACTGAAGTTTAAGATCCTGTTTGACAGAGTGTGCTGTTAGCTTGTGTTTATTGTTCTTGTTTGCTCCAAATAGTGTGAAAATAGTTAGTTTCTTAATGACAAACTTTGGTTAAATTATACTTGTATTTTTTCATCAAAGCGCGCGGATCAATACTGAGGATTGGATTGGCCCACACAAGTCATATTTGCAACTATGTGTTATTATTTCTTCTGATTCACTGCAACTATTGATAGAGAACAAGAAAAAAAGTCTTAGAATTCATGAATTCATATGTTACCTTAACAAGAACTTGCATAATGGAACTAGCACTGATGTTGATTACTGGCCAGCTCAACAGACAGTAACAATAACAGGTTCAACACTTCAGAGCAAATTTTCTTCTTAAAGTGCCAGAAGAGGTCCTTATAGTCATCCTTCTAAACATGCATAAAACTTCCATTACTATAAAAATAAGAAACAACAGATTTGAGCAAATAGGGCCCGGATAATGCTTAAAAGGAGATTCACAAAGCACACTTCTTTCATTCTACAGAGTTGGAAAGCAGCCATCAGTAATCTCTTCTATTTAAAAAAACCTCCCAAACATGTAGAATATTATCAGATGTTGAACGAGAAATGACATATCTGATATCATAAAGGCAGGTACAGTCAGAAAGCAAATCTGATTTAATAGAAACATCTCAAAGTTTAATATGCATTTAAATTTGTACTGGACCAAACTAAAGTATGTGAAGTACAATACTAGAATTGTACCTAAGAAACACTTATCAACCTCTCATTATCATACCATTCTATAATATTAAATCCATAAAGAAACATGTTTAAATAATTCAACTCATAAAAAAATAAAGTGTACTTAAAATTTTGAAGTAATTGAAAAAAAACTGAATTAAATTCAGTACTTTCAATTTAAAAGTGGCCAAATGCAGTTTCACTACACGAAGAAGCACATTTTGAAGTAAATCCAACCTCTTTACTGAAAACTTCCCACTTCAAAGAGGTCCTCCAAGGATTACTCAGCTCAGCCTCTGAATCTTCATCCATGAAGATAACCAAATAATGTGTTCTATTCTGATAAATACCTGGGATCTCACTTCTTCCACAGACAAAAGACTTATCTGTTTCTCACTTTCACCCACCCTGGAAACAGTGGTAATAAAATAATCAACACTAGATATTATTGAAGATTATATTTACAAGTCCTGTAGCTATTAACCCAACTATAACTGATAGTCTATTAACCAAAATTAAAAACAGAAAAATGAGGGCATCAAAAGGAAATTTTCTAGACCTACAATACATGAAGTCGATCTGACTGACGGTTTATTAAAAACATAGCTCTCCAACTGCTAGTACAAAGCAGAAGAGATGGGTAGAAATCCGGAATTTCTAGGAGTATGTCTGCCACCATTGTGGAATCAAGGAATTGTCAGAGTTGGAAGGGACCTCTGGAGATCATCCAGTCCAACTCCCCTGCTAAAGCAGGATTGCCTGGAGCACATCACTCAGGACCAGACCAGGTTGCACAGGAACATGTCCAGGTGGGTCTTGAAGGTCTCCAGAGAAGGGGACTCCACACCCTCCCTGGGCAGCCTGTTCTGCTGCTCTGTCACCCTCACCATAACACTGCCTCTTATTTATTTAGCAAAGATCAAAGTTGTAATACCCAAATTTCAAATCTTAATTGTAATGACACCATAAGCTCAGGTCATGTAAACAAAATGCAGTTAGAAGAGGAACCAGCAAATAAAAGGTTAATCTGCTAAAAATGAGCTTCATGGAGGACTCCTCCTATGCTCTCCATCCCAAACAATTACTGGAATAGCCCCAGTGCTGATGTTAGTGGGACCTGGCACAGAGTCCGAGTCAGGAAATCAGCACAGGAAAAGTGCAAGGCTTATGCTGGTGCTATCTGAAACAGGAGAGCCACAAAAAGAAGCCTGAAGCAGTAAATTTTAACCCGTCTGTTAAACAGTGCAAAGGAACGATGCTCAGCCCCGTTCTGAGGGTGCTGGGCTACCTTGACTTGGAAGACGATGAGCGAGCAGAAGGGGCTCAGCACCAGGCAAGATACCAGGGTGCTGCACCCCACCTAGAGACAGCGGGAGGATGCCTGGAAACGGGATGGTGCATCAGCCACCCTGCAAACTCCCCGTCAGGTGACAACTGAACACGCAGGCTGTTAGAGAGGCTGGATCTTTAACTTTAGAGTTCTTTAACTTTCTTTAACTGAAGAAGGAGATGCCGCTTTACTACAAAGTTTTATATTAACTATAGCTCCGTAAAACGACTTTGTGTGTGGTTCTAAACTGCTGCCATAGCCATGGTGGAAGTCTACTAAACACCTAAGAAAAACTGGGGAAATCAAAACATTTCAAAATTCATAAGGTCAGACAGAAATGTTCATACTTTTAAAGGGCGCAGAGGAGCTAGATTGGTAGAGCACTCAAATCATAAGGAATACACTTGACATCCCTTTGGGTCAGGAGCACTTAACCATGCAGTTGAAATGAGAACTACCCTCATCTTGCCAGCATCCCTCGATGGCTGTCTCATCCTCATCTCTGTCCATTAGAATCCACTGGGACTGCTGTGGCTGTGCTACAGGGTTTTGAACATAGAAAATCCTTTAGCTAAAATAAAGAATTTTAAAAATAACAACAGAACTGGGTTTCTTGTGCATGTTAAACTTTATAGAAGAAGGGAAGCATTTCAGGATGTTTCAGTCAACATTAGGATTCAGATACTATCGAAACAACATAATCCATTAATTCATAGAACCTACAAGTTATATTAGCAAAACAAGTATCTTACTATATCATAGAATGGTTAGAGTTGGAAGGGACCTCAGAGATCATCGAGTTCCAACTCCCCTGCCCTGGGCAGGGACACCTCCCACCACACCAGGTTGCTCCAAGCCCCATCCAGCCTGGCCTTAAACACCTCCAGGGATGGGGCAGCCACAATTTGCATTTGATATGACTTAGTTTATACAATGATAAGTTAATTCTGTGTGGTAATTATGTCCATCAACATCCTGATACAATCAGCACTTTCCCTTCCTACTTTAAATATAGCCCTTGTTTCCTGTTAAATATGCTTTCCAAGAAGCACATCAACTTCCTCCATATATTTGTCACTGGGGGAGGAGAGAGAAAGACTCAAGTTTTCCAAACAAATCCTTTGGCAGGAAACAAACACCTCAAGTGAATTTAAAGAGAGGTTGCTGAAGTTTTATTACATCAACTTACGAAAGTAACAAAATACCTAACCACAACTAAGGTTGGAAAAAAAAGCACTCTGATTAAAAAAAAAAAAACCAAACCAAAAAAAAACAAACAAAAAAAAAAAAAAAACAACAAAAAAAACCCCACGAACAAATAGGGTGGATCTTTAAAACAGATTTCACAGTTCCACATACATACTAGTTAGTGGAAGAAAATAAGGAAGGGAGGTGAATGTACAAGCAGATTTGCACTGATTCCAACTGTATTTTCTGCTCCAACATACATCATGCATAAAAAAAGAAAATTTAACACATAAAAAATATGTCTAGCCAAAGCTTTTATTCACTTCGATCATCTTTCCTGTCATTTAAAAATGACCATTGTAAGAGGAAATCCTGAAATCTCTCCTCCAATACCAGGGAGAGAAACTTCTGCCATGTTGAAAGATGAACAATTTATTAGACAATTCAAAACTCTTGTTGCAGTCACCACCTCTACATTTTACCCGGTTCTTAATTCAGAAGAGCTGCTCACCAATTCAGGAGAGCTGCTCACTGTTGCCTTTCAAATCTACCAGATTATCCAGGCGTGATGATAACGCTCGCAGTCCAATAAATATTTGCAATACATTATAGCCTGTGTTTTGGCGATTAACAATCCATAAAGAGATTTTAAGCAAAGCTATCAGTTTAATCTAGCAGGGCTTTGCATCCAGTACGCCAGACTGAGTCCGAGAGCCTTAGTGGGGAGGCAATGATGCAGCCGCAGCATCTCAACTAAGGCAGTGCATTTTAAAAACCCAGGGGAGTTGCAGCCCCATTTACTCCATCTGTGATACACTATGGGGGAAAGAGAAGCAAGGTTTACTATGTATTTAGCTACAAAATATGTTGCCAAACAGCTATTTTCGGCGCACAAAAGTAAGTAGAATGTTTGGAATGTATATAAAACATCTGGAATACAATTATTTTCAGCATAAACAATATTTTCCTATTCTGACATGAAGTGCTTTTATGAGTAGCATTCAGTCACTCTGAGACCAAGAGCTTTCCTTAGAGCTGACTGCATATTTCTTCCATAGTGGAGCCACAGAGGTATGGAATCATAGAACTGCTGAACAGCTTTGGTTGAAAGGGACCTTCAAAGACCAACTAGTCCAACCTCCCCTACAATGAGCAGGGACATCTGCAACTAGATCAGGTTGCTCAGAGCCCTGTCCAACTTGACCTTGAAAGTTTTCAAGGATGGAGCATCTACCACCTCTCTGGGTGACCTCTTACAGGGTTTCAGCACCCTCAGTGTAAAAAACCTCTTCCTTAAATCTAATCTAAATCTACCTTCTTTTAGCTTAAAACTGTTGTCCTATCACAACAGGCCGTAAAAAGAGTATTAGCCCCTTTATGAATAAGCAGAGCAGTTCTGGATACACAGAGATGAGATCAGTTTAGTTATCATTTTTCTACATATTGTTATAGAACTTAAGCAGTTGTTAATAGATGGGACTTCACAGAAAATACAGGTGGGCTTGCACCAGTCAGTGTTGCTCCTCAACATCCATAAATTTGCATTACATTCTAGTTTAGGTTTCCTGAGGTTAGCTGTATGATTTACAGATACTTGGTTTGTAAACCCAAGAATTCTAGTTATTCTAACAAAACATCTCAGGAATGCTGGCCACACACAAATAATATTGATAATCTTTCAGTCTTCACTAATTCTGAACTATAGCTTACAGTTTAAGAAATCCATATGTGAGTAGCTTCTACTATTTTCAGACTAATAGTAAAGAGTTGGGAATAAATCCAAATTCTCTGTTGTGAAATCTGATCAAGGTTTGATTAGGTCATTGCCTAAATAGAGGTATTTAGGCAAGCGTTCTAAGAGTTCTAAGCCATAAACAGCTGTGAAAATGTGGCTCCACTGACTGCTTACAACGCTTATTAACTCCTTAGAAGTAGTAATATTATAACTTTAAGTTATGACACCTCTACGATCTATAAACTGTTCTATTAATACATGAGAGTACATGTGATTAGGAATGGAATCACACAAATCCATCATTCTACCAACACCTTTTTTTTTTTTCTTTTCAGTTTACAGCATCAGAAAGATATAAGACTCTTCAAGTACAGTGTTATGGTACTACAAGATATTCTTGGAGAGTTCTGATACTTATCACGTGTTGTTCTTTCAATATCTATAATTCTACTACCTGGGGAGTACAGACTGCTGGGGAGGCATGAAAGTTAATGGAACGTGTGGACTGGTCCTGAAAGACAGACAGACACTTCAAATTACTGATAAAAAGTGAAGAGAGAGCATATTATTAGACAATTTATTATAAGAGCTACTGGGAGGTGGAGGGGGAGAAACTATAAAGAAATTAAACTCCATAAGGATATTTCTTGCTAGTAATGAGATGTGTTTTTGTAGTTCTGGCTTCTGTGATTCTATCACAGGCACAACAGAGATGAGCACCAAGTCCTGAAATAACTGTACACAGAATACAAATAAATAAGATACTGAGATGGATTTCTCATCTAAGAAACAGAAGTCCCATAGAATTACATAGGACTTTAATGAACTCAGACTCAAAGTGAGCCACATACTGGAAATGAGCAAGATTTCTTTTCATTATTAGCACCTCTAGACATGCTCTTCATCAAGATTCAGTTATTATACTGTGCACAAGAGCCTTTTCATGCAGAAAAATGGGGAAAAAAAAAGGATGAAGCTAACATGAGCTACAATATGAAGCCGCTACTGAGTGTTATAATAGAATGCAAAGATAACTCAATGTTTAAACTAAATATGTCAAAATAAATATTTAGTTGTACAAGAGATATCTGAGATTAATTACAGTCTAATTCTGCACAGTAATTTTCCCTGTAGTTAAAGGGGTTTTTTTTAATCCACCTTGTATTGTGAGGTGATTGATTGATTGAAGTTTCATGATTATTACCATCAAAATTATAGATAAATGAGTGATTGCTATAGGAAGCTTCTCAGAGAGGCTAACCGGCAGGTACACAAGCTGAGGCTAATCACTGGAGAACCAACAAAAAGAAACATCATCTGAAACAGGATCCTTCTAAAAAGCAATGAAGGTAGACAGAAGCTGGAAATCACTGCTCGCTTGCCCTTCGCTGTGTAGCTGCCTTATTCCAAAAGCTGGCAAACCAAAATAAACCGAATCTCACAAAACATAATTTAGAGCAAGCTGTAGATACAGCATGAAGATGCCAATTGGGATTACACACTAACATTTCTACAGCAAGCCTTTCATTTCCTTATTTACTTTTCCCTGAGTTTTTCAGTTAGAAGCTGGGAGTTAAATCCTTGCAAAAGCATATTATTCTCAATTCGTTACCAACTGGTAACTGGGCAACCTGTTCCAGTGCCTCACCACCCTCACAGGAAAGAATTTCTTCCTAATATCCAATCTAAATCTCCCCTCTTCCAGTTTAAAACCATTACCCCTTGTCCTATCACTATGCTTCCTGACAAAAAGTCCATCAATGCTACATCTTGTACTTCTAATGAATGAATATTCTCTCAACTGCTCCAGTCCTACATTTTGAACTTTATCAACAATTACATACTCCACAAAATTAGAAAGAACATCAACACTTCAATACTTCAATATGACTATAAAGAAGAAAAACATCCTTTTCCTTGTTCCAAGACAAAATGAGAAGGTCACTGCATGGCTTGCCTCCGTGCATCTTTTACAATTTCTCTTAAATTCAAAATAAGTTGGTTGACTACAAGGTCTAAAAGGTACAGAAGCCTACTTCCCAGCTGATGCAAAAGCACAGTGTTCTGGCAGTTACCAGCTTCCCACTGCCTATCTTCACTGAGGCACTAAAGCTCTACTGTTTTACTATATTGCATTTACCTAGCGTTAGTACTTCAAGCCACAGAAAAGATATTAAAATTTTCATTAAAAAAAAAATAAATTCAACAAAGGTCAATATCCAAGCTATGATAAAAGTGAAAAAGAAAAAAAAAAAAAAAGCTGTTTTCAGAAGTTAACTTGTTTATCAAGCAACTTTAATGATAAAAGTGAAAAGAACAACATCTCATTTACTCTGAGCATCTTGACAATCACTTAAAAAGTAGTCATACTTCCTGAAACATTATGCCTTTGAAATAACCTCAAAGGATAAACCTCAACATCTGTGTAGAAAGATACACGAACAAGTACATGAAGCAAACCTGAGACAATTTCTTAGTTTTCCTAACAGGAGAAATTTGAGGAAAACTGATCAGAACCACTCACTGCAACTTGTCTCCCCTCAGTCCAAAATACCGGTTAAAAGCTTAGTGCAATTTATTAGGGCTGGGGTCTCTTCAGCAGCCTGTATTCATTGTACCCAGGGTAGGCAACAGCTGGAGAAGTCTGCTCAGCTTTGCCTGAAAGAAATCTTTCTTGCATAGATCTGTTCCATCACATCTGCACAGAATGTTTGAATGCAAAAGGGTCGTCACACAATCCAGTCTGACCAGCAATCCCACAGTTCGAAGATAAACAGCACTTTTCAGCATAAATTAGCCAACTGTGCAATGCATTTGATTATTTTTTTTTCCTCCCCCCTTAATCAAGTGCTTGAACTTTTCTGTTGCTGTGCTGGGAAGAATGGATATAATTTTCCCACAACTGCTGCAGAAAGTACATACATTTTGATGGAAATGTGCAATATCACACCGCCTGTGGGAGTTCTCCAGTACATATCTTGAATAGGGTTCATCAGTGTCCATTGTTATCTACATTTCAGCTATGCTTCATTATAGTCAATAAAGATCTAGTCAATAAGATGTACACTTCCAGGCAAGATAAATTATATCTAAAACCAGATGAAGCCTGCCCTCAAATATCAGAGCACTCTTTGAATACAGAAAAGGTGTCAGGTCATCTAGGCTACTGCAGATACCTAAATCAGATTAAGCCCATGCTCTGGCTTCTAGATTTGGAGTATGTTCCTTCCTTCAATAATAATAATAATAATAATATCCCTCTGAAATTTATTTTTATGGCAATTAAAGTTCTTTACCACTTCCATCCATAAACCAGTCTATTCCCTGTTCTTACACTTCTCACACACTTCCCTTCCAGCCGATCGTTTCTTGGGGATGAAAAACAATTACAAAACTTGGATCATAAACACGTCATAGTTTCCAACACAGTCATCTTGAACCTTTTCCATGCTTCCAGTATGAAGTGCAAATGTAAAGACTTGGGTATGCAAAGAACAGAAGAGCCTCCACAAGCTGCTAATAACAATAAGATGTCTCTGCCACACCAGAGGTGGACTCTAATGGAATACTTGTACTCCTCACACAGCATCTCTTGACTATAGGCAAAATACCAGTTTCCCCAGAGTTTCATAGGTTCCTGGGGTTCACAGGGCCAGAAGAGTTTTGCTGGGTTATTACTCAACCTGAAACTCCCCCAAATATTTCCAGATCACTAAATGTGACCCATTCTCTAATGCACATTTTCAGAAACACACTTTAAACCTACTTTAAAAAACACACTTTTTAAACCTACTTTAAAAAAACATTTTTAGCACCCAATATTTATTCCCCCTCTGAAGGGATTTATGCATCTTATACCTAGTGGTACTTAAGATTGCTGTCAACGAAAGGCAGAGAGGGTTTTGCAAAGTTTCCTCCGGCGATATTTATGTGACATTTTTCTGCACCTTCTCCTGCTCCTCTGCACCCTTTTAAACTCTCGGCATCAATCACCAAGAACTCTTCCAGTATCGATTTCACAGGTTAAAGAAGTAGTCTTTTAGCCTTTCATAGTAAATGCTGACTTTCCTGTGCTATTTCACAGCCAGAGACTGAACTAATCTCTGTCAAACTGGGAGCCCAAGAGGAGTTTCTGTGTCTGCTCTGACTCCCCAAGTCCTCTCTAGAGTCGGCGCTTTCCCGAACCAGGATCTTTCGGAACAAATACCCCGTGCTTCTTGGTTCCAGATGCATCACTTCGTCTGTGGTTCGACCGAGTGACACTTCACCTGCCTAAATCCACGTTACCAACCAGCCCAGACTGTTATTTCCAGGACTACACTGTTCTGCAACTCTAAAAAACAAGTTATCAGCTGCGAGCTTCATGGGCGCTGATGTTGGAACTTAAAGTCAGGCTTCCATGTAAAATATAAAGTATCTCTTTCTTGTTCCAACAGTAAAAACCACAATCAGTAAAGATCCCAGTTAGTTCTATCTGCACTGTGACCATTAGTTTTTAATCCAGTTGATGGATTTTGTCTTCGTATTTGGACTTTTATTGCTAATGTGGAGGGTTAAGCTTCTATAAAGATTTTCACCAAGGATTTCATCAAGTGTCTTATCAAAGTCTGGCTGTTTACTGTACTCGTCTTCATCAGCCAGCCTTAAAATACTTTAGAGAGTAAAAACAACGTATTAAAAATAAAGAATTAAAGATGAGGTACATGGGAACTTCCAAGCCAATATACTTCAAAGGAAAAATATGCCCTATCGAGAAAAAACATATTATTCCTTTTTAGCATTATTATTACTATAAGCATTCAACTGTTATCCTGTGCAACCTTTGGGTTCTTCATATGTGGTGGGGAGGCACATTAAAAACTCTGAAGGTGTTTCATCCTTGGAGGGGGAAAAATGATATCATATTCTGAGTTAATTTGAAGACTGATAGACTTGAAGTTGCTTTAAGTTTTGGAGTGTTAGCAGAGAAGTGTCTGGATTTCAGAGGTGAAATAGAAATACAAAAAGAAATAAAAAACTAAAACCTTTAAATCTGCAATAAGGTAGACTCAAAGGGATAATATTCTCATGTAATGTTTTTTTTTTTTTTACAGAAAGATTCATAAAGGTCTTAGGAAGAACCAGCCAGGGCAGAGGTGGATGTTGCCAGGACGCACCTCGCTGCAGCCCAGAGCAAGCGCTAGAGCCAGGTACACGGGAACCTCTTCACCCCGTCAAAGAGCAACCCAGCTCTGCAAAGGGCTGTGGGTGAAAAATCAGTAATAAAAGGAGGACAGGAGTAAAAAAAAAAATAAAATTCAAAATCCACTCTTGGAACATTTTAATTACCATACCTAATGCTACACACAACTGAAATGGTCACAATTAACTACTCGTTAAGTATCTATATATCGAACAACAGTATATGTACCAACCAGATTTTGAACATCAGTGTAGTACAATGTAAACTGAATATAATCATAGAGAGCCATAGCTAAAAGAAATGCGTCCAGCTGAAATAATACCCGAGGAGATGGAGATAAGAGTTTGTTACTCTGGATTAATGACAGCACATACGGCTGTGTGGATCACTGCTGCTAGACCAGAGGTATCTTGCAGTCTTCTATGAAACCAGATTTCATAAATCAGAAATAATATTTTTATAACAGGTTTTCAAAATACATTAGTTCCACTCATGAAGAACCCCTAAGAAAAATTCCAGAAAAGAAATGCAGAAGAAAATAAGCGAAATAAACCCAGCAAAATTGTCAGGTGGTGACAGTGAACCACATCATTTACTATTTATCACAGAATCCTAGAATGGTTAGAGTTGGAAGGGACCTTAAAACTCATACAGGTTCCAACCCCCCTGCCCTGGGTAGGGACACCTCCCACCACACCAGGTTGCTCCAAGCCCCGTCCAGCCTGGCCTTGAACCCCTCCAGGGAGTGGAGAGATAGGATGAGGGGTAATAGTATTAAATTGAAAGAGCGGAGATTTATATTAGATACCAGAAAGAAATTCTTTCCTGTGAGGGTGGTCAGGCACTGGAACAGGTTGCCCAGAGAAGCTGTGGCTGCCCCATCCCTGTCAGGGATGAGCAACCTGGTCTGGTGGGAGGTGTCCCTGCTCACGGCAGGGGCGTTGGAACCCCATGATTTTTCAGGTCCCTCCCAACACTAACCATTCTATGATTTCTCTTAAGGCCAAGGCCAGCTTAAATGCAAAGAAATCACCTTTCAAATGAGCATGGAATTCCATACATTTATAACCTAATCACTCTGGTTATACTGCTAATTATACTTGACTTACACACTTTGTTGCTAAATAAAAACAATTAACACCACTGGAAAGATCTGAGGAGCTGGCTGTTTCGGAAGCTGTCCTGGAATCTCGTGTATTCATTGCAGATAGACAAAGTCCAGTTTCAAAAGCTTGTAGCTTTGAAAACAAAAATCTTGAATTACCGAATTACACATTTCTGATCATCTTATACGTGCAGGTTTTGTTTCTCCCGCTAAACTGTACAGTGCATCACATCCTTGGAATCTGTCCTAAATTACACTCAGGATGCCCTGCACAAAGCTGTACAGACCTGGAGGTAATAAGAAGACAAAGCAATTTTCCTGAGAACTATTTTTCCATACTGCTCTTCCTGACACTGCAGCTGCTCGTCAGGATTTCAATACATTGTTTTTTTAACTATATAGGGAAGCTGGGTCAACAATGGGGGGGAAAATGTTAAATTTTCCTACACAAGTATAAGGAACAAAAATAATTCAGAATCTGGTGAATTAAGGAAGAGGCTTTGTTGTTTTATTTTTTCCCCACCCATATCCACTTTTAGAAAAAGAAGCATTCGGGAAGACTTTCTGCAACGTCTTTCCATCCTCAGGAGACAATCCATGGTTTAATGTATCATTTGGTATGGCTTGAATATTTTACACTTAGGAAGTCTCCGTTACATAACTATCCTCCACTGTGTTTAATTACCCCATTAAGCAAGCTGGTATTTGCGTTTGCGCTTGGAGCAGCTGCACTAGGGCTGGAGGGCAAAAAGGATATAAAACCAAGAGGAAAAATTAATAAAACATTATCGCTTCCATTTAATAAGTTCTCTTTCTCTTTTAATTGAAACATTTGTATTAGTAGATACTATTCCAGCATTGTAAGGTACTAAATCACATAAACTTTGTATTATTCAAGCTGACTGAACTGCCAGATAGAAGTATCATCACTCACTAACGGCACAACTTGCCCTTGAGCTTTTTTCATTTTATGGTATTTCTGAGGAGTCGGAAATGTTATTCAAAACATAGAAAGCGGTGCAAGTATAATGACTCAGAAATCATTCTTAGTCTCAACTTTTAACATAGAAAATAAGTTACAAATTTATTTTACTATGTCACGCATCATCAACTAATCCAGACACATTTCTGAAGGAAACAAAGATGAAGCTTTTAATTAATTCATTAAAGAGTCTGCTAGTCACCACATCTTCTTACGAACGGCTTCTGAGTTTGAAGACTATTTTTCATAGAATCATAGAATGGTTAAGGTTGGAAAGGACCTCAAAGATCATCCAGTTCCAATGCCCCTGCCATGGGCAGGGACACCTCCCACCACACCAGGTTGCTCCAAGCCCCATCCAGCCTGGCCTTGAACCCCTCCAGGGATGGGGCAGCCACAGCTTCTCTGGGAAACCTGCTCCAGTGCCTCACCACCCTCACAGCAAAGAAGTTCTTCCTAATATTCAATGTACATCTTCCCTCTTCTAGTTTAAATCCATTACCCCTTGTCCTATCACTAGGCTTCCTGACAAAGAGTCCCTCTCCAGCTCTCCTGGAGCTTCCTTCAGATCCTGGAAGGCTGCTCTAAGGTCTCCCCGGAGCCTTCTCTTCTCCAGGCTGAACAGCCCCAGCTCCCTCAGCCTGTCCGCATAGCAGAGGTGCTCCATCCCTCTGATCATCTTTGTGGTCCTCCACTGGACCCATTCCAACAGTTCTATGTCCTTTCTAAGTTGAGGACTCCAGAGCTGGACACAGGACCCCAGGTGGGGGTCTCACAAGTGCAGAGTAGAGGGGGAGAATCATCTCCCACAACCTGCCGGTCACGCTTTTTCAGGCAGCCTGTATAATACGTTCATCAGAGACTGCAAAATAATTGTTACTTATTACACCAGCATGTTCACCAAATAGGATACATGCAATAAAGAGGAAGAAACCGAGCCCTGAGAAGTACCAATTTATTCATTAGGAGTCATTATTACTGAAAAGGCAATTCTACACTGCTGGTGGCTGTGTCAGTAGTGCCAGGTGAGGAAGCTCCTTCCCCTGGGGGACAGGCTATCGTGAATCACAAGACTGAGATCTGACATTCACAGATGAAGGAAGGAAAGTAGCAGGTTTGATTTTGCCTATCCCCTTGATTCTTGAAGCTGTTACAACAATGTGCTATTTATGCAAATGGAAATCTCACTGCAATACTTCCTCCTGTCTGGCAGGAACAACCCTATTCCAGGATTTCTGCCACCCACATTAAGACTTTCCTCCTTTTAGTGAAAATGATACCAACTGAGATCTTTTCCAACCATCTCCTACTCCCACTTTTGGACAGAGATAAGGCACCTACTAGAAAAATAGAAAAATCACTGTTTTAGAAGCACCAGAAGTGCATCACAGCATGGACTAATGGTCAACACCTGTTTTGATGCCAAAATTTGGGTATTTGACACTACTCACGGGAAATACAGAGTAAAGATTCAGCAGAGCTGCATATCACATACGTGTCACACCAATCGTAAGGAAACCAAATTACCTCATGACTTTTAGAAGCCTTAATCTGACTTACCCTTTCAGTTCAATAACCGATTCTGCAATATCAAAGAGTTTGGGCACCACTGACAATTCCTCCCAGTTGGCTGAGAAATATTTCTTTCTGAAAAATTAAACATTTAATTCCCATGAAGAGGCACATACCAGTGGTTAATTAGGGAGCATTGTACAAGAAGAATTAAAAATTGTCATTGACACAGCAGGCAAATATTGCCATTTTTACAAGCACAGCCATGCCATGCTTTAATTTTTGGTTCCAGAGCTCTTGTGGGCAGGCAGCTGCCACCCAGGCAAGTTGAGAACCTCAGCACTTACTGCTAATTCCAGCTTTCTGACACTTATTCAAACTGGCAAGAAACATTCCTCCTACATCACTTTCAAATATTTGACAGCCTGGCCATCCGTTAAATGCATCTCCTAGAGATGTCCAAGGATCACTATATAATTCCTCCTCCCAGCTACTGAAAAATAATGTGGGGCGTAGGAGGCAATGTAGGAGGGCAACGAAGCCAGTGAAGGGCTGGGAGAATAAATCTTATGAAAAGTGACTGAAGGAACTGGGACTGTTTAGTTTGAGGAAGAGGAGGCTGAGGGGAGACCTCGTCACTCTCTACAGCTGCTTGAAAGGACATCGCAGAGAGGTCGGTGCTGGTCTCTCCTCACAGGTAATTAACAACAGAACAAGAGGGAATGGCTTTAAGCTGCAACAGGGTAGGTTTAGGCTGGACATTAGGAAGAAATTCCTCACAGAAGGAGCGGTCAGACACTGGAATAGGCTGCCCAGGGAGGTGGTTGAGCCACCATCTCTGAAGGTGTTTAAGAGTCATTTAGATGTGGTGTTGGGGAAGACAGTGTAGGGGAGAACTTTGTAGAGTGGGGTTGGTAGTTGGACTGGATGATCCCAAGGGGGTTTTTTCCAACCTGAGAGATTCTATGATTCTAAGCTGGAAGGGCTCCCACGTCCCCAGGGTGCCCGACAGGAATAGAAGTCAGCAGGGTGAAGCCATGGGACTTGATGGGAGAAGGACAGTAACAGATTAGACTGATTAACGGGAGGATATGAGATGCCAGAGAGCAGGGGTAGCTGCCGGGCAGGGAGCAAACAGCTATTTGCAGTGAGAAGCAGAGATTCTGCAGCCTCTTGCCAAACGTCACGCCGCTCAAATCTGCGCAAGGGCAACACCGACTGCCACAGGCTCACAGGGAATGAATATGGGAAACTGGACTAAGATAAAAATAAAAGAACAAAGGCAAAGCGACATAAATCAAGTCAACAACAAACCCCCGAGGTGCCCTTTCTTCTCCTTTCCCAGAAATCCTACCAACCTTAAGTAAAATCCCTTATTCGCTCGAAATTTGGAGTTCTAACACTAACTGTGCCAGCTGTGATTCAGTAATGCCATCTTCCTGAAGTGCAACATGCAGCCACAGCCACTGTGGTGGGTACAGAGACACACATTCAATTACAGCGGCAATTAGAGAGGATAAAAGACAGATTAGATCCTCCCCTTAGAATACATACCCTGCCAGAGGAGCCGAGGATGGGGAGGAGTAGGTAAGGGTTAATTACCAGCAGGAACCCAAAACATTTTCATTTTGACAGTTCAAAATGTAAATCTGCTCACGACGTGTAATTTCCCCAAGCACCGACACACAGGAATTAACGGAAACGTCCAGCTATTTCAGTCATTTTTGTACTTTTCCTTGGGTAGTCTGAAAAAAAAAATTTTTTTCCTTTCATTTACACTCCCCCGCACCCACTCGCAGGATAAAAATGAACAAACAAAAAAATCCCCCTCCCAGTGTCAAAGACCA
>VZRU01018993.1:266996-284846 GCA_013398155.1 Pedionomus torquatus | reverse complement strand
GGCCCCGCTGCGGGGCGATGCCCGGTCCCGGCGGCCCCGCTGCGGGCCGGGCGGGCAGGGCTGTGCCGCCCCGGTGCAGCCCGCAGTCAGCCCGCTGGGTCCGTGGGGACAGCCGGCAGCGGCCAGAGTACTCTGAAACGCTGGGACTCCGGTGTCGTCCTTCCTTGGGTTTGTGTTGTTTGGTTCGTTGGTTTTTCCCTCCCAGTTCTGTGCACTGCCAGATGGCGTAGCCTGCCTGTGGAAGAAGAGGTTTTGCTTAATCTTTTGTGTTGAGAGAAGTGCGTGGGCAGCCCTCGGCGTGCGCTGAGAAGGGCAGGGCCTGCGGAGAGATCTGGCTATGAGGAGTGGGGGTCTTCGTCCTGGAGCTGTGCCGGTGCTTCCCTGCTTACAGGTGTCGGAAAGAGACAAAAACCCACGAGCAGTAGCCAAACTGTGGACTTTGGGAAGACGCATGGAGCCTGTGTGCGGGGAGCTGGGAAAAGGGGGTTTGTGTGGCTGGGACGCGGGGTACTGGGCTGGGGAGCCTGGTGCTGAGAGCTGGTAGAGGTGTGCGTGGCTCCTGCAGCGCGTCGCTTGGTACCTTGCGGCGAATGACTGTAGCTGTCTGCGCTCGTCTGCAGCGCGACCCGCCGCCTGCGCCAGGCCAGGGCTGATCAGTCCCCAAAGAGCCCAGATGGGGAGCCTGCTGGGGTGGCCCAGACATCACCCGGGGGCTGCTTGTGGGGTCCGCTTGCTCTTGGAGGCCAGCTCGGAGCAATCTGTGCTCTGATCTACCCTTGCTGTGCCTTAAACCCAGCCAGTGTGGGGAGTACAGGTTGAGGCTGAGCATTGTGAGGGGCTTCACCTCTGAGAGTGTGAGCCCAGGTTGTAGCCGAGATGCTTTCAGGCTTGAGTAGTGCCTACGGGCAGCTTAGCCATGTTTCAGTCAACAAGCCTAGGCAGGTTGGGGCTGATGTCTGCCAAAAATGCATCACAACAAAAAAACTTAGCAATAAAATATTTAATATAATTGCAGTTCTGTTACCATCTCTGGTATAGAGCTTCTGTCAGAGGAACCTGTGTAAAGGACACGCAGAATCAGGCTGCACGGTGGAAGAAGGAATGTTGGAGACCGCAGGTGTAGATGGGGAGGGATGTAGAAGGGAGGATGGACAATTTTGAATATTTAAACTGTGTCAAAGTTTTTATAAATATGAGTATTTAGTTTCTGAAATTCTTTGCGTGCTCCTGTCCTTTCTTTTCTGTTTGTATCTCATCCCTCTTATCTACCTTGTTATCTTACTGGCTGCTCAGGAGAGTTTTGCGTTGCCGACTTTCAGAATTTTTGGAAAAGCAGCGCACATTGGTCTGATTTAACCTCTAGCGTTCATTTATGAACAAAATAAAAAAGAGGCTAAAGAATGGTTACGCCTTGCGGAGTGTTTTGAAAGAAGTGCAGCCACTGTCGCAGAAACACTCTGTTACTCCGTAGGAAGAGCAGTGTTTAGAATCAGAGCTGTAGCTGTTAGTGCCTGTTAAAACTTGTGAATTGCTGTGTGGAACTAGAAGTCTAAAATCCCACGGTTAATTTCAAGGTCTGTTTCAATGAANAGAGCAGTGTTTAGAATCAGAGCTGTAGCTGTTAGTGCCTGTTAAAACTTGTGAATTGCTGTGTGGAACTAGAAGTCTAAAAAATCTAAAGTCTAAAATCCCACGGTTAATTTCAAGGTCTGTTTCAAAAGTGTGGAAGGAAAATGGAAGGTTATTTTCTGCACGAGACCTGGGCTTTACTTGCCAAACAGCAGAAGTCAGAGAAAGGAGTAATTCTACAGGCGGTTGCACAAGGCCAGAGCCCGGAGTCACCCTCCGATTCCCGGCCGGGGAAGCCATTCCTGCCACTTGTCTCGTGTGATGACTGAAACTACATTCACTTCAGTATGTCAAATGGAGTGTTCTGTAATCTCTGGTCTGTAATGCTGGGAGAGCATCCTCAGCCTTGAGACGTGGCGTGCAGCGCCCACATGCCTGGTTCGGGTGAGCAGCGCGGGGTCGCGCTGGCTGCCGAACGCTGTGAATCCAGCTCACCTCAACCGCTCACCTCAAGATCTTGGCGTCTCCCTAATGCACCCGTGCTTCACAAAGGACGTGTAGGTTTTTCGCGGGCTGTCCGTAGATTCCGTGGAAACTCATTTCTGCTCTTGCTTGGCGTTTCGTTTGCTGCTTCGGTGCAGCTGCTGGGGCACTGGCTCCTGCCCCGCGGGAAGAGTGGCCGCACTTGTGCTCGCCCTGTGAAGAACAGTAGCGTACACTGGTATGGAGTGGGTTTGTGTACAGGTACGGAGCAGCATACAGACTGACCCTGCGGCCTTCTAGTGCGGAGATCTGCCCACGCACAGCGGTGCGAAACGCGGGTCCTTTATAGCAGGAATCAAGGTACAGCTGGAACAACTGGGTGTACTTGGGGGAGTAAGTTAGCTCCCAAAGGTGGCTCTGCATCTTGGGAAATATAAAATGAAGAGGTTCTATTTGATTAAATTCAGTTGGCTCCTAGAGATTGCTCTGCCTCTCAAGAAATGTATAGTGAAGAGATTCTATTTGATTAAATTAATTTGTAAAGTATTTGATAAAATTAATTTTCTTTTAAAATTTTAAGTGGATGAATGTATTAGTTTAAAATGGCTGGTATTTAATGTGCATCTCTAAATTGAGCGACGCAGACTGAATCGTTATAAACGAGCCTTAAATCATCTGTAGAACGTGCCTTTCATTAGGCGGGCAGACTGCGTCTGTAGCAGACCAGGGTTAATTTTTTTTTCAGCAGACTGAAATTTTATCAAGGTCTTTCCATCTTTAATGGCTAACTAAATGGGATTAATGACAACACCTGTTAAAGGCTCATCACTCTCACCTTCTTATATAGCGTGTTAATACCTTATAGGTCGTCGTACACATAGTGTTGGGCTTCGCAAAACCAGGGAGAATTGTCATCGCTTTTACAGTCTTTTCTAAAGAAAAAGGAAAAGGACAAGAAGAGAAATGCGATTCCTGTATCCCTCTCAAAATAGATGAATTAACTCTGAAGCTCTCCCTGGGCAATGTTTTGTGTGAGCACGTGGGGGACTTCTGAACACCTTGTGAACCTTGGCTGGCCGAGTCTGCGGTGTTGGGTGGTCCCTGCGCACAGCCTGTTGGAGGAGTGCCTCCGTGCCTGCTGTCAGTTGACTGAACAACTAATACTGACATGAAATATAAAAATCCTGGGGGAGTCAGTGCTGGCAGTGTCTGATGGGGAGGTGCTGTGTCGGTTGGCGTGTCTCTAAGTGGGATGTGCTCTGTGGCCTTGACCCACAGTTGCTGCATAGAAAGTGCTCTCCAAAAGTCGGTGTAAAAATGCTTTTGAGCAACTTCTCTCTGTTCCTCTCCTCCTGAAGTCTCTCAAGCTGTTGCCTGGTAGATGTTAGAGCATCTTCTCTGGTGCTGTAAGTGGTGCTTCCCATGAAGCTTCTTTGCAGCGTTGTTAGCGGGCTCCTTGTGATGAGGTCTCAGGGGCACGCTGTCTCTGGCTGTGGGAGTCACACCAGGTGCCGCTGGGCTGATGAATTTCTGTCGGATGCTCCATATGCTCAGTGCCCTTCCACTTGCCCAGGATGGCATCGCACTGGTGAAGGCGGCACCGAGCCACCCCCCTGTGTAGCAGTGTCACTTCTGCCTGGTGCTGCTTTTGTCCCGTCTAAGTGGGACAGGGTTTGGTGCAAGGATGTAGATTTGCTGTAAGCCTCATAAGTGAGTATGGGAGAAGTGTTAGAAGCTACTGATAACTGTTTGTCCTGAAGTTCTGTCCTTGTGCTGCAAAAAGCTCAAGGTAAAAGCTTCAGTGAGGCAGGAATAAATTGAGGAAGAGAAGGCAGCAACAGCGGTCCAAGTGAGACTGTTTTGTCCTTTGCTGATCAAGGTTTCTAAGATAATTCAGAGGTGGAACTCTGTGGTATACTCTGCCACTGCAGATACTCTGCCCAGACTGGGGGCTACAGTTTGTCATTGTGAGATGTTCTGGTGTCCACTGGGAGTCCCTGTCCAAAGCCCAAGTGAACAAAGCACCTAAAATACCCTTTTGGAGAAGGACAGGATGCTCTGAAGCCCCAGTGCAACTTGTTTTACCCCAGGTGCACACTGTTACCCACCGGCATGGTTTAGCTGTGTGATTCGATATCCTCACGCCGAGCATTTAGTCAGCGGTGGCCACGCAGTGTGAGTGGCTTCCATGGACGTGGGGACAACGATTTGGGATTGGCGTGGTCACAGGCTGGGAACGTTCTCCCGAGCGCTCGCCTCCGGGCTGCTGCAGTCGGTGATGTGGTTACCCAGCAGCAAGGTGTGGTTGCCCTCATTTTTGCCCTGTGGTCTCACTTGTCAGGTGTGATTGCCTAAAAGCATTTTCCTGTGTTTCCATTATTTTGGTTTTGGAATGTGGGCCAGCATTTTGCATTTTTATCTAGTGCTTGGTCTTGTTTTAAATATAGAGTAAACGTAAGAGGACTCCTGAGCTCATCAGCCGGTGCTTTGAACCAGAATTGAAATGTTTTCATTGTGCACTGCAATTTCAAATAGTATGTTTTACAATATTGTAAGCTACTTCTGTGGTTTGAAAATGGGTACTTGGTGTCTTCATTATCGGTCTGTCTTCAAGCCCTGCTCAGCTCTTCAAGTTAATGTGTTCCGTTTCTGGTTCCTCTTTGGCCTGAAGTTACAAAGTACCCCAAAGGAGCTAGAGCTTCCCTGTGTGTTAGGGGTGGTCTCCTTTGGATCAGGATCAGAGTGTGCTGTGATGTATTTGTGTACCAGTTTATCTTGTAACAGCTATCTCCGGTTTTGCAGCTGGGTTGCTAAAGAGTGAGAAGGGCCCGCTTGCCGAGACGTGTATCCTGAAAAACCAGAAGCGGTGGCAGGTTCTGCTACTTGGTGCAGGGTTTTATGATGTTCTGAGTATTGAAGTTGACAGGCAGCAGCCAGACGGAGCTCCTGTCTCTCTCAGCAGGTCTGTCTCCACGTACATTGCTGAGAAGGAGCAATGTGTTTTTAACTGCTCGTCTGTTCTGTGGAGTCAAACCAGCATACGAAGGGTGTGTGCTGTGGGCTGATTAATCTGGCGTTTGGGTACTGGGCAGCAGAACTGCGGTTCTGATTTTTCTGTAGCCTAGCCTGATACTTCAGGCAGATTTGCCATTGGTGGCAAAAAGACTTACAAGTTGGTGAGGATTCGCCTCTGTTGCTGCAAGTTTCAACGTAGTGCTGCTCTACTTCTTGTAAAGCCTGGGACTGTTTGTGGATAACCATATCTGCACTGCATTTTTCTGGTCTGCAAAAAATCTTTAGGTTCAATGCTGATAAAGTTTGTCATGAAATATGTGTCTGCAAATCAGGTTATCTTGATCTTTTTAAGTGTTTGTGCATCAGGTTCTGACTCACTTCTCGCAGTCTTTTCCAAATGGGCAACTGCCAAGCGAAGCTTTAGCCTAACGCATACCCTGTGAGAAGAGTGCTTCTGAAATAGCTCTCTCCAATTTCACAAGGATTACCAAAGAGCTTGAAATTGTTCCCCTGTTTAGGAAACGTTTCAAAATACATGAAAGCTTTTAAAGTAGAGGGATCATCTGCCGAGAGACCTGGAATAGTGTACTTCTGCTGTTCAGGTGGTTCGTGCAGTTTGTGTCATTGTCTCACCCAAATTTACCCTTTTCGTCATGTGAAGGGCTTATCTGCTGCTATATCAGTCAAAATCAGGAAATGCAATCATTAGTCCTGTCATTTCTTCATTGACTTATTCCTCGAACTGGTTTTATTTGGTGTCTGTTGACCCCGATTTTGGACCTGCCATACGCATAGGCAGTGTGGAATTTTACACCCTTCCCAAGTGCCGGCCGGGTGGGTACTTTCTTGCCGACTTTTGGGGGAGCCGTTGGCACAGGCCGTACTCCAGCTCCCTGTGCCTTGCCGGGGTCTGCCCGAGGAGCCTGAGCGTGGCCCAGCGGCACATCAGCCTGGTTCTGACCCGAGAGCTCCAGCGCTGCACGGGCAAGGCTGAAGTTACAGCAACTGCAGTTAAGCGAGTGCTGTCAGGTTGCGTTCCGTGCATTGCACTACCAAAATGAGCTCATAAAAATCTATGAGGATTGATACTTCTAAAATAATGCTTCTAAGATAATGCCAGGAATGGGTTTGCAAATAGGAAACTATTTCTATGGGTTCTGGTGAGCTACTGAGTACTGACTCGTTCAAAAACATCAGCCTGGCTTTGCAACGGCTCCAGATTTTATCTTGCTGAAGGGCTTGCTGTGGCTAGTTGTAAAATCCAGCTGCTGCCAGACTTATCCCTGTCACCGCAGACCTTGGTGTAGCAGCGACATCGTGCTCAGTTGGATGTCCAGCTCCAGGCGTGCTCTGCAGTGCCCGCAGGACCACTTGTGTGCCCAGCGAACCCTGTCCCGTGTCCGCTGCAGGCAGGAGTTACCCATCTCCGCTGGAGCCCTTCCTGCACCGCAGCCTGTCCCACAGCACCCGCGCAGCAGGGACTGAGCCACCCACAGAGGCCTTACAAGGGAAGAAGCAGGTCTTGGAGGGCATCAGACTGGGGGCTGGAGAGAGGACCTCAGAGGTGCCCGCGAGCAGTTGTGCGCTGGGGACCTGCTTTGCTGCCGCAGGAGGAAGGCGTTCAGCTGCGAGGGCTTCGCTGTGCTCGGGGAGAGTCCTTTGCCTGCAGAACTGCAGTGGGTGTACCTTGCAATCCTCCCACCAGCCAGGGTAATACAACATTAATAATGCATGTGCTGCGGGGTGAGTACCCGGGGGGTACTTCTGGGACGTTTTGCCTTCAGAAAGAAGCGTCAGGTGGTCCCTGGGCTCTCTGCCCCTGCTCAGCCCGCGGGTGTCCTGCTGCCAGCCGCTCTGCGGGGGCTGGCACAGCCCGCACACCTCCTGCCCGCGGGTTCCAGCCAGGCAGCCTTCTCCTCACAGCCCGTTTCGACCTAAAATGGTGTTTTGTTCTCTAGGTTAGTTCTGCTTTGTTTCGTAAACTTAGGAAAAGGTAATGAGGCCGTGGGTGCGTGGTGCTGCCTCGGGCGAGGGGGAGTTGCTGTGCCCCACCGCGGTGTCACCGTGGCATCCAGCGGCTCTTTGCTGCTTGGTTTGGAGCGGGAGAGGACTGGAGTGAGGCCACAGAGAGCAGCAGGAGCAGGGTGCTCCAGCACTGGTAGTTGCTTCCCAGCACAGAAAAGCACTGTGAGTTAGCTTTAGTTGGGCTTTTGAATTGAAACCGGATTTTTCAAAAGTCATCTTTGGTTCTCTCCAGTCATCCCGGGAGATGTGCACGTGCAAAGGACATACAGTGCAGGCCGCTGATTTGCGTGAGAAAAGTACACTATTTTCTGTGTATAGCTTATCCGAGCTCACAGTTAACAGAAATTAGTAACACAGAATGACTGGAAAATACATGCTTTGGTTGTGTGTTTGCAGAGGAATGTGACACGTCAGAGAATTATCTGGTTTGATCTATGTTGAACAGAATGCACCTCAGTCCAATTGGGTTTGAAACTTTTAAATTATTGGATATTTTATTTAACCTGGAACTTCTTAATTTCTAAAAGAATATATTTATATCTTTTGAGTTGGTGTTGAAAGCCTATGGAAATAAGTGACTTAAATATTTGTGACATTAAATGTTCTGTTCTACTTTCATATGTCTCGTGAAGACTCTACAGAAACAACTGGTTCGTATTTATCTTGAAGGTTGTCTGAAGTGCCTCAGACAAGGAAGACAGATGAGCTATAGGTTGTGATAGACGACTAATTATTGTTGGGACATGTGTAATAGAAATCTGATCATATCTTTAAGAAGAACTTAGAACTCACAACTTCATTTATAGGTGAATCCATTGCTCTTCAAATGGAACAACTTATGTTCCAGTCTGTGGAAATGTTAAGGGAAGATAAGAATATTGCTATAAGGACTTCAGTTTCTTAATTTATTTTCTGTGAAATGACACAGATTCCAGCTACATCTGCTGTATCTGTTCGGCTACACAAGACAGATGGCCAAACTGGGCATTTTGTTATGTGGCCGTAGATATTTTGTGATACCAAAGTGAGTGAAGCTGGTGTTTTCTTTACTGTCTTTGTAGCTACTGTTACAACACAAATTAAAAAAAAAAAAAAAGGTAGTGCAGCACTTGTTTTTCATTTTCTTGCTTCATACGCCAGTGAGTCGCACAAAGGCTCGGCAGGAAGAGGCATCTCCTTGGTCAGCAGCGTGAAAACAGGAAGGAGGAAGCCAGCTGAAATCTGGGGTTGCTGATTATCCGCTCTCCTGTGGCTGTGGGGATGCCCAGGAGCATCGCCAGCGTGGTCCATCGCTGGTCCATCACCAGTTGCAGATCTGGGTTTGCTGATTATCCACACTGGTGTTACTTTGGGGATGCCCGTGAGCATCGCCAACGTGGTCTGTCCATGGCTGGCCCAACGGGGACGGTGGCCGCGGCAGTTCCAGGGCAGGGACCCCGCTCATCGGAAGCGATGGTCACTGACAAACCCTGCTCAGCCCTTTCCTGTGCGTAGAAACAGGATGCTATTAGTGAGAACAATTCACAGAAACGGCACGTCCAGGAAAACCGGGCACGGAAAGCATCACGGTTAAACCAGAATTAATAAAGTCTTTGCTGTCATTCGGCTGTAGCTGAGTTGTGTGTTGCTGTGGCACGTAGTGCGGTCTGTTCAGTGTGGGAGTGAGACGTAGTCGTGCATAAGGATGGCAGAACTGGACCCCAGGTAGCACCGCTTGAAGAAGTGTGCTTATTACTGTAACTCCAGTTGAATTGCAGGAAACACCTGGAGGTTATTTTATAAGGCTTGTTAGGCTGTACGCAGAAGCCTATATGAAACTACTCCGTGGAAAAATCCCTACAAAGTTTGCAGTTTGTGTAAACAGAAAATACCTTTGTATATTGTAGGACAAAGGAAGTTTCTGCAGTGTTTCCTGTGAAACAGCAACTGACCTGGAGTGTTTGGTACAGGATCGGGGTTAGGGATGGTGGTAGTCACGACGACAGCTCTGTTTGGAAGGCAAAGGCTTAATTTGCACGGTCAGTATTTTGTGGTTGCCTTTATTTCACTGGGCTCGTCACACAAATTTGAATTGTAAATACTATTTTATGTCATAACTTTAATCTGTCTTTTTTTTTTTTTTTTTTCCCTCAATCAAATAGGAGATGGAGGGAGAGGACAAACAGTTTCCTCACTTGAGACGTGATTGGTTAAAAATGTATTTTTCCCATGATGCTAAATCTGAAGCTCTACAAATGAGTCTTTTTTTCTTGCATCCCCTGCAGTTCAGGAGTGGTGTGTCCAACTTGTACGAGCACTGAGCAGATACGTGCCGGTCCCTTCACCGTCACCGCGCTCACTCACGATGGGCACTTGCTGAGTGGGTGTCAGTACCCTGGGAGGGATGTGTGCCTACAGTTTTTGGTTGCTTCAGACGTCTTTTGTAATGGGGAAATGCAAGACTTTGTGGCAATGCGGGCAGGGGTAGGTGGGGAACCTGCAATTCGTCCTGGAAACGGGATGGGACCGGATGGGTTGGGAGCACGTGGAAGTGGTGGAAGGTGGCAAGTCCTTGGTGAGGAGCTACTGCGGCCTGTAAAAAGATGTGTGTGTTTTTCTGTTTTCTGACCTTTTCTGTTTCTGCTATTTTTTAAATAGGTGACCTGTTTTAAGAGCCTTTGCTGCTGTTTGAACCTATTATTGTAAATAATTACTAGGAAGTGAATTGTTCACTTGGAAAATGTATAGTAATGCTCCATAAGCTCAGAGACGTTCCTCCTGAGTATGGGGCACAATTAAAAATTGAGTCGCTGCCCATTTGAAAAAACAAACACACACACACAAGAAAACAACCCCCCAAACCTTCGAGAAATAATAGAGTTTTTTTAACACTCAGAAGATGGTTCTTAAATATTATTTTCTCTTTGTCTAATAGACCATTTGAGTAATGATTTTTAATTGACAGTTGTTTATCACCAACTAAGAATTTGTATTATTTTCTGAATCGTTATTATCATATAAAAGTAGGAGCTTTTATTTTTATTAAAATAAACTCTTGGTGTTAATTTTTGTTTGAAGCCTGAGTACCTGAGCAGTGCTGCTTACCATTGAAAAGTTACAGCTATTGCCGTAGATGAAAGGGACAAGATTACTTCAGTTCTCATCCTGATTACTCTTGCGATTGCCTTTTCCGCGCTGGAGTCCCACCAAGTCGGTTACAGGGGAGGCTCTGTTCAGGCTTATGATTATTCTCCTTTTCTGGTGGGAAGATGATGTAAACGTGAAACCTGGGGACGAGGAGGGGCAAAGCGAACGTGGGGTGTTTGCCGAACTCTCAAAAAGTATTTTTGGTCTCCCCTCCTTTTACAGTTCCTAGCCCCTGGCACTGCCTTTGCCTGCCTTTCCAGTGCTCCAGTCAGGGTATTAAATGTATTTCTGGGCTTAGGATGTTTTTTGGCCCGCAACTTTCTATTTCCCTCCTCAGTGAAATGCTGATCCTCTTTCAATCCCATTTGCCCTCGGGCATTTAACAACGTGTATCCTGGCTGCAGATATTTACTTAAAATGATAGCAGAAATCTATTTTTGAAAGCTGTACGGTAACCTTTTGCGAGGGGATGTGTGAGAGCAGCTTAGCGTTATAATGCCTGCGTACAGGCTGTCATTATGCATCGGATCAGATGATTTGAGGATAATTTGAAGGATTTTTTGAATTATTATTACTTCGTAAGGGATCAGGTGGCATTTGTAGCAGGTTAGGTTTTATGACTCTTGGCTGAATTCTGGCTCTCTGGAGATGAGCCGTTTTGCTCACTCAGCAGCCGGTGTCGGTGCATAGAATGGTGCCCTCTGGTGCTCCCATGGATTTTTGCATGTAAGCACAAAAATTGTCAGTAAGAACTCTGAAATACGTATTTTTCATATTGTGTTTCAGTTTTGAAAATAAAAACATTAGGCAGATTTTTATGGTATAAAGTAACCTTGTTTGATTGTCTTTAATTGGGAAATGGTTGCATGTCTGAAAAATCTCCTTTGTTTTTTATTGAGACCTGAATTCAAATTATTTATGCTTCTCTTTCTCCCCTCAGCCCGGCTGGTAAGAAAAGAGCAAGGTAAAAATATCCCTATTGCAGTAAAATTGAGCCCGTGACTGAGCAGCTTTCTCCTCTAGGTTAGTCCATCTCTGACTGTTCCTCGTTTGTCTTTTCCCTCGTTCGAGCACTTTCTGCACTACCTTCTATTTACCGAGACTGGCGTTGATATGAGTCATCCTGTCCAGTTGGGATGAGTCAGAAGAAAGGTCTCTGTGTCTATAGACAGTTCTGGGAAATACAAATAACCTGCCCCGTGTTACCAGAAACCCCTCCAGCGCTGTGTTGTGCTGGGTGGGAGCGGTGCCCCCGGGCAGCGCTGGTGCCCGACCGGGCACTCCTTATCCAGCTCTGCCTACGGGCTGGAAGCTAAGGTGCTGTGCCACGGTCTTCAACATCAGTGATTTTCCCCCTCTTTTTTTTCTTTCTTCCCCCAGTTGGGAGGGTCTCACGGAGAGAGAGGTCACTCTTTGGGGTCTTGTGGTGGGAGTCACCCGCTGGGAGCCTGTAGGTTTCCATAGCTGCAGAGAGTACAGGCTGAGAGCAGCTGTAATGCAGGCTGACTGTGTCCTTCAGTTTGGCTCGGGCCAGATTGGTGCTGTATTTCAGACCAACGGCATCCGCTTCGGGGGCCTGTAGAGCCAAAGAGGGTCCTTGGGGTTCTTCGTTCACAAGTACATGGGTGTAAACAGAAAATGAAAGAAGGGTATGTGACGTGTGTCATGGCTTAGCCCCGGCTGGCCACTGAGCACCAACCGGCTCAGTTTGCATGGGGGGGTAGAGAATTCGAAAGGTAAAAAGGGCAAAAAACTCATGGGTTGAGATAAAGGCAGTTTAATATGTAAAGCAATATCTGTTAGACAAGCAAAGCCAAACAAGGCTCCCCACGGCAGGCGGGAGTCCAGCATCCCCAGGAGAGACGGGCTCCACCAGCCAAACGGTGCTGGGGGGCAGACAAACACCATCCCTCCCTGCGGCCCCCCTTCCTCTTCTTCCCCCAGCATTCTATACTGAGCATGATGTTGTACGGCTTGGGACGTCCCTGTGGTCAGCTGGGGTCAGCTGTCCTGGCTGTGTCCCCTCCCGACTCCTTGTGCCCCCCAGCCCATCACTGGGGTGAGGAGCAGAAAGGCCTTGTCTCCATGTGAGCCCTGCTCCTAGGGACATCCCTGTGCCACCAGCACAAATCCGACACCGCCCCTGACACCTGCTCTGGAGAAGGTTAACTCTGGCCCAGCTGGAACCAGCACAACTGCTAGAGTGTCTCTTGGGGCCAGGGCACGGTTGCTCCTTGCTGTGGCTCTTCCCACGGGCAGCCCCTTCAGATTTTTAGGGCAGGCGCAACGGCAGGCGCTGCTCGTTCCCGAAGGAACGCGTCTGGAAGGGTTGCCGCTTCCTCGCTCTCTTCCCAGCAGAACTCTGCGTGTGTGTTGTAAATGCTGTTGATTTTGTCCTGTAATGTAAAAGAATTTGCGATAGGATGCTTTCGGGGTTCTGTGTCTCTCTCCAGGATATTGCCATGCGGTGGTTTGAAGTCTGAACCGTGCAGCTTCGCTGTGGGGGTGGCTGCAGGGCCATGCTCTGCTCAGGTGCACACCTTCAGGTGGCTGTTCAAAGGTAGCAATTTGTTTAGCTAAGTGTAGGGGATTTCTGAAATGTATGTATGGAAAATGAGCTTCGGTACCAGGAATAAGCCTTACTGTAGCATGCCTGCTGTCCTGCCGTGGGTCCGTCAGGCGTGCATCACCTTGGGCTGGCGGCTGTGAGAAACAGCCCGATTTGTGTCCCTGGGCAGAGATGCTGGGGCTCTCTCCAGTACGTGTGCCCTCGGAAGGGCCAGGGCTTTAGCTCCGGCTTCCTCTGCAGCCTCTGAAATAGCGCGTGGGGTCCCGAGAGCAGAGTCTTAGGGGCTGAGTAAACTCGTGTAATTCCTCCTCTTCTCACCCAGAACAGGGGCTGTGGTGCACAGTGGGAATTCCCTGTAAATGCCACAAGGATGTATTTCTTTAAAGGTTCGGGGTTCGTTTTTTTCCTGGGTGCTGAAGAGGATTGATTTGATGTTCCCACAAGATGGAGCTGTTTGCATGTGTAATTAACACGGGATTTATACATCTGGTGAGTCTTAAGGAGCTCTGTCAAAATGCTGTTTTAGATCACGGCTCACCATTTTATTGGTATCCCCACAGAAAACAGTGCAACGTAGAACATAAAGCAGTCACTGTTATTTGAATAAGGTAACCTTGCGGTTAAGGCAGCGTGTCGGGATGTATACAGTACTGATTTCTTCCCCCTCTAGTTTTAAACATTTATTACCTGTATAATTTTGAAGTAAATATTGTGATAGTACTCCTGAATATTATCAATCAGTACTTTATATATTATCATTAAGCTGAAGTATAAGTAGCTTTAATATTGAGAAAAAAATAATAAATGCTGATTTTTATGACAGGGCATCCTGTATTGCCTGTGCTGCATCACCGTATCTGCCTCCAGAATCTCTGGCTCTGTTGTCTGGAATCATATGATAACATTTTAAAGAGAGCTCTCCTGATGGCAAGCAGTTTCCCTCTCGGCATTTCAGCGACACGTCTGCCCGTGTTGGCAGGTCTGAAGTGGTGGGAAGGTACCGAGGCAGCCGAGCCGGACTGCAGCCTCCCCACAGCATCGGGCAACGTCTGGGTCCAAAGAGACAGCGGTTCATGCTGCCAAAGGCAGTTTGGTGCAGCAGTTCGAGTGTGGAGTTCCTCTTGCACTGTCGTCTCAGTCATGCTCTCATTTAAAGTCCGTTGGCTCTACTGAGTTTTACTACTGTTTTCACTTGCTGTTGTGTTACACGACGTACAGTCAGAAGCATGCCATGACAGACGGAGGTCTCGTGCCTTTGTGATAAAGACACTTCTTTCCCACTTGCCTCTGGCAGCATTGGAGACTCCTTCCACCCTTAAAGAAAAGGCTGAAGGAAGCAGTGATAAATAGAAGGTTCTTTTCAGTTTTTTGTGTCAACATCCAGTGCAGCATCGGTGGTGAGTCCAGCCCTTCCAGAGGAAACTCCTGCATGCCCAGTATCTGGGAAGACACGATCTGATGCCTCTGGTCCTCCTATTCTTTTTATTTTTCTCCAGGAAAGGTAGTCTGGAGACAGGTGATATCCCTGCATGTCCACCCTGTAGGTCCCAAAGTCTCTGACCCTTTTCTGATAGAGGGAGAGCAGCACTCATGTAACCAGCTTGTACCATGTATTTCAGAGCACAACATCAGTTGTTGAACATTTTTTGGGTGGTGGGAGAGACCGACTGTCCCACTTTTGCTCCTTCCACTGCGGTGGTGGGAAGGGTGACGGGTATTTTTTCCTCTGTGAACCACTTCATGGTCAACAATCCTGTACTTTTCTCCTGGGTCGCTTTGGAGGAAGGAGCATGCCTTCCAGAACCAGAGCCTTGTTTTCCTGTTACCAGCAAAAAGGTGATGTTCTAGGAATGCTTTGTTGAATAGCTTTTTTTCTTGAGGCAATATCTGTAGCACACAGGCTGTCAGGAATTGGCTCCCTTCCCTCGGCACGTAGGACAGCTTATTGCCTTTCTCGTTTCTCTGACTTCAGTTGCTCCTCTGAGCACATTGCCTAAGGTCAAAAAGATGAAGAATCTACTTTCAAGAGCCTTTTCAACCTCTCTATACCCTTCTCTTCCTTGAAAGGCAAAGTTCTTGTCAGACACCGGGCTGCGGGTTTGTTGCAGGGGGTGAGGATGAACAGAAGTTGGCAGAGCCCAGCTGTCTGGTTCGCAAAGAGGATCTGGAAGAACATGGGAAGGCATCCTTCCCCGAGAAGACCAGGAGGGAAGTACTTTCTCTCTACTCCAGAGGTTTAGAGACTTTGACTCACTGTTGCCCGAGTCTTGAACTTAAGGCTGTACTTCTGCTAGCAACACGGAGATCATTGGAACTTCAGCCTTTCTTTTTCTCTTTTCTTTCTTATATTTTGCATTTTAAGATTTTTTTTTTTTAAAGTAGCTTCTCCTTACGGATTCCTGGAGAAAGCTCTGTAATTATGAAAGGAAATTAGAGCCTAAACAAAGCAATTTAAAGACTTTTGAACTCGCAGTTGTTTTGGAGGCTTACAGGTGTTTGTGTGCGTGTGTGACTGTGTCAGCCTCCTACCGCCGCTCTCCTGCCTGAAAAGCTGCTGCCAAGATTGCCTGTCCTTGCTGCTGTTGCTGTTCCAAATTATTTGTCAAACTTGGGAGCTGCCCGTGCCTTGGCTTTGCGGGGAGACTTTGTACCTTTGATCTCCAGGACGGTTCTTCGTAACACCCCTTTTCTGGCTCCCTCTGCTAAGGTCTAAAGCTTTGCGTTGCCCCGTCTCCTGCTCGCTCTCAGGCTCTCAGAGCGTTTTGCCGTCAGGTTTGTGCATCTGGCGCAGCTCATCCTGCGGTGGGGATGCCCCCACAGGCCCGTCCCCGCGCGGGGGTTTGGGGCTGTGCTGTTGAAACAGTGAGCGCAGCAGCCCCAGGGACCTGCTCTTGGCCGCTGCTGGAAGCTGGGTCCCGAGGAGGCGGCCGTCGGGGCAGGTGCACGAGGTGGCTGTGCCCTGGGACGGGCAGGAGCAGGGGTCACCTCCCTGTGGTCTGCTCCTGCTGCTGGGGCCGGCCAGACGCGCATCTCCGGTGGTAGCAGTGCCGGCACCCCAAATTTGAGTGTCTGCACTTCACACTTGTCAGAGAGCGGAATGGATGGAGGAGCCATCCATGCTATTGGAGGTGGTTGGAGAAACCGATTCTTTTGTACCGGTGTTTGAGCGTTACGGCGTAAGCCAGCAGCGAGGCTGAGGTCAGCCGTGGTGTAAGTGGTTAAGCACCTGGATCCCTGCCACAGGGGCTGGGTCCAGTTCATGGTTTTGCACCATCTCTTGCTTTAAATGCCGATTTTGGTGGAGTGGGTCACCAGTGATGCCACCGTAGCATCAAGTTTGCCTGCTTTTCTTGTCTTTTAAAGATAGATTGCAATAAAGACCCCTGCGTACTATTTTTAACCGGGGGAAAAAGTAAACTTTTATTTTCTTGTTTGTGTTGAACAGGTCTGTATATGATGACCAACCAAATGCACACCAGAGGTTTATGGAGAAACTAGATGCCTGCATACGTAACCATGACAGGGAGATAGAAAAGATGTGCAATTTTCACCATCAGGGCTTTGTGGATGCTATTACAGAACTTCTTAAAGTTAGGGCTGATGCAGAAAAATTAAAGGTAAGGAACTAGTTTTTCAGAGTTCCATATATCGTTGTCTTTTCATTTAAAAGAAGGAGCTCGACACTGACTGAAGAACAAGAATTTCGTGATTGTCGCCTACACTCGGATGTTTGCGACGAATTTTTTTGAAGTGGATTGTTTAGGATCTGTGATTAGAGCTGTGTTGCCTGATCCCGTAGTTTACACTTACAGAGCTGAATATTCTATTAGGTCTAAACCTGATTTTTTAAAAAAAAACGTATCTATTCAGCAGATGTTACAAAAACTTTTTTTCCCTTTTTAAAGTCTTTCTCAGAAGGTAAAGAACAACAAATGGTAAAACTGGTATTTCTTCCACAGATCTTTCTCTAATCATGCGCTTACACATCAGACCTTAGAAAGAATGAAACTCTTGATTAGGAAAATAAAAATACTGCAGTTATGCATGAAAAATAAATTTTCTTTACTCTAATGAGTAGGGAAGTAGGTGGAGTTGGTATTTTTCATTAGAAATGAGAACTGAGATTTACTCCCGAATCAGAACACAGAATAGTGAATTATGAGATCCGTCCCTTTTAGCTCTCTTTACACTTTTGAGAGCAAAATATGCACAGCAGACAGAATGAGCATAGTTCATCAGAGGTTATGATTAGAAGAGCATTATATAAAGGATATTCAGATAACAAGAGACCAAATACAGCGTCAATGAGGTCATTGAGCATCTTTGTTCCGAAATTAATGAGATTTTTAATAAACTAGAATGTGCTTCCTTATTATGATGACCTAATGAGTCACTTACTATGTGGGAAAATCTGAGGTCGAGCTTTGCCTGCACCTGCAGCATTAAAATGTTGCTGTGGTTTGGAGATTTCCACGTTTGATGTTAATCAACCACCCAGTGTTTGCATTCAGCAAAGTATGAATGTTTAATTACCATAAAATGCAATCACCATTTCTTACAGACAATGAATGGCCCATAGAGCTCATTGAGGTTATCAAAAAGGGACCAGTGGTCAATTGGGTCAATGATTTGAATTGTTTGACAGACCTACAGAAACAAGGAAAGTTCAAAAATCCCAAGTAAATTTGAGAAGTTTGCCACAGAATCTGTTAGAAAGAACTGTCATAAGTAATTGAAGTTAACAAAAGCCCTTTGCGATCAAAAGTTCAAGTTCAAGCTGTAGAGTTAATTTGAATTTGCATTTCTTTGTTCTAAGTTTCTCATGAAGCATGATCTGATTACAAGGGTGAGCAGTCACATCAGGGCAATATATGCATATTTGTCTAACAAAGGTGAAATTATTTTTAAGGTCCAAGTTACTGATACCAACCGAAGGCTTCAGGATGCTGGGAAAGAGGTGAGAAAATAGTGCTTCCTATATGGGCATTATGAAAATTTGTAGCAAATTAAGTTTATTTGCATAATTTGTGATTTTCTTTCTTTCTTTTTTTTTTTTTTTTTTT
>VZRU01018993.1:247100-266896 GCA_013398155.1 Pedionomus torquatus | reverse complement strand
TTTTTTTTTTTTTAAATCTCTAAGGTGATAGCCCAAACAGAGGAAATCATCCGATGCAGAGTTCAGCAACGGAATATTACAACAGTTGTGGAAAAACTGCAGTTATGTCTTCCAGGTGAGAGACTTCTAGCTAAATACAGTGGCAAATTAAATAGTCAAAATGGAAAAGCATTTTATTTTTAAAGTTGTGCTTCTGTAACATCCAGTTTAACAAAAAAGCTAACGGTTTGGAAAGGATTTCAACATGCAGGTTGCAGGTCTCTTACGACATTTGACATAGAGCGACTGTGGCGCTTTGTGAGAAGGCAGGGAGACAGATAGGAGTGATGCAGACCGTGGCCACGGTACAGCTTTCAGTGAAGGAGTATTTTTGATAAGAGAAACAATGAATGTGCTGCTTAAGAGCCTGGTTTTTACTGTTTGAATTCTAGGGAAAATACAAATGATTCTATTTTCCAACCTTGTGCTTTTAGCTCAGTGTGGTTACAAACTTTTTATTAATAAACCATGGGGGCTGTAAATGCTGCTCCAGGAAGGTGGCATTAAAGCCTTGCGCACAGCTCTAGAAGAGCCCTTTAATCCCATCTGGGATGTTGGTGTAAAAGAGATGTGGGAATTTTTCTTCACAAAGTCTTGCTGCTGACCTGTCGGGAGTACAGTAGGTGGTACTGTTGCCATGTAATGGAGACGGGTCACGGACGGGGAGGGCAGATAAAGGAGGGGTGTGTGAGTGGACCTGCTGTGTCTGCGGGTTTGCTTGGCCTTAATTCTTCTTTTTCGTTTAAAAGCTAGTAAGAGTTCAATTCTTCTTTGTCAGCTGCATTCTAGAATTTGTTTTTACTAGTTTATCACATTTATGTTACGGTTGGAATTAAATAAGGCAAATTTAGCATATCCTTCTCTGTGGTTTATTTTGTCCTTTACAGTATATATTTTCCTCTTTTATTAACTAAAGCCACAATAAGATCCATGGGTTAATCTGCTTGTTTTTATGCAGTGCTGGAAATGTACAGCAAACTAAAAGAACAGATGAATGTAAAAAGGTGAGTGAACTTATTTCTATGAGTAAGATACAACATTTGCAAGTAAACTGATAGAATAACAAACACTGATGCAGAGCAGTAAATATTGCAAGTCCCGTGGCTTCGTACCTGTGGTCTTCATAACAACCGCTCTGTGTTTCAAGAATGTCACTGCAAGGGAACAAATGCAGTATTAAATATGAACATTTTTAGGAGCTTACGGATTGCCATGAAAAATAATGTTTACTTCAGTAAGCACAACATGCCGTGAAATTATGATTATAAAATGTGAAGTGTGCTACCTTTCTAATACTTAAAACAGGTTAAGAAGCAAGAATAATAAGATCCTTAGGGAGTAAAGATCTTTCAGAGTACATTGATACCTGATTAACCTATCATGATCTATGTAAATCAAATTCATAATCCAAGAAAAAAGGACGTTTAACTCCATATACCTTCCGTTAGACCTGTCTGGTATCTCTGTGCTAATCTTTTATGTACATGAGACCATAAGAATGAAGTGCAGAAAACGTGTTGTGGTCTGGGTGGAGTTTTTACCTCTGTGACAAACCGACAAGTTAAAAAAAAAAAACCAAAAACCAATTAAAAATAAACTCCTAGAGTAATGTTTTCTAACTGGTGGGTGGCCAGTTGCTCCATCCTGTGTTGTGCCTTCACTTTACATCTCCTCAGAGGGCCCCAGTAAGTGGGTAAGCCCAGTGTCCCCAGTTCTCTCCATGGCAGTGTGTCTGCTCCTGTCCCTCTGGGGCTGTCGCCTTGTCCCACCGGGGCCTGGCACCTCGTGCACACCCACCCCGGGGGTGCTGTCGCTGCTCCTTTCTTCTCCCTGATGCCAACAGTGTCATCGCCACCTCCATCCCTGCCTGCTGCCCACGCCAGCTGCTGTGTCCTCCCGGGCTGGGTCATTGCCTCCCTGTGTGCGGGCACCGCTGCCGGGAGCTCCTGCCGACGGCTCTGGCTGCGACCCCCTTGGGAACTGACTGCGTGGTCAGGTGTCTACGGGGCAGCTGTGTGATCCAGGCTTGCTTTGGGGCTGTTTGTCTGGGGTTCTGCTGAGGGTGTAGCCAGCACCTCCTGCCGTACTGCTGGACATCTGGAAGTCCTCAGCAGCGCCCACTGTGTGTGAGTCCATCAGCTCTGAATGCACCAGGTCCATCAGTGTCACAGCCGGTCTGCTGCACCCGTGGCAGTGGCACATCTGCCACGACTCTGTACGGTCTGCTCCGAGCAGGGCGCTGGTTTGGCATCTGCTGGGAGCAGCTGGAAGCGCCTTGCAGTGCTCCTGGAGCATCTCGGCAGGAAGATGTGAGCAGAGCAGGGTCCCTGCGCAGAGCAGGCTGCGGCGTGTCCGGCCAAGCATCACTCTTCTGCAGGCGGTCTGTCCAGCCTGCTGAAAACAGGGGAACGCTGGGATCGAGGCCTGCATTCCACCTTCCCCTGGCTTTGTCGGGCGAGACAAACAGCGTCCTGGTCTTAGAGTTGGGAGGGAAGTTATAATTCCTGGTGTCACCATCGCTTAGGGGAGATAAAACTGGAGGTGGCTTTGAGTATTTTGACTCCATGTTCACCAGTAGTTTTGTAGAGTCCCCTGATGGTTGATACGCTTGCTGAGATACCATCCGTCCTCTTTGAGTCTCAAACTAAATTTCTACTATTTAAGAGACCCAGATCTGACAATTTCCCTGTGGAAGGAGTTGCCAGGCAGGAAGTCTTAAAAGTCAGAGGACGATGTACTGAATTGAGGGGTTTGGACATGTCATTGTCATACCATAAAAAGATCTAAGGGAGTGGGGAGATGCCGTGGCTTTGATGTACCGTACCTTGAAATCACGTGGAGCGCAGGAGGTTTGGATCCTGCTGCAGGCTACTGCTCCAGCTCAGACATCTCCCATTAGCTACGCTACAGCTACTGCTCTGCCTGTGACTGACAGTTCCCTGTAACGCAGCCAGAGGTGGCTGCCCCTGGAACTTGCAGGTAATTCAAATGGTAATTTCCATGTGGTTGAGCAGGAACAAATCCAGAGAGGGAGTGTTCCTTGCCCTTAGCAGGGGGTGATCCCGCAGTATCGGGACACCCACAGCATCCTCACCCGGACCTGATAGCGGCTGGGTGCGGGTACAAGGGGTTTCACAGCAGAGCTGCCTACCTTTGCTGGAAGCCAGAGGGAGGAGCATTCTCAGGCTGTGCCTGATGGAAACAACGAGGAGTGTTTATTTTAGCAAAGATAATTTTTCTCATAAGCCTTCACTGGTGTCCTGGTTTCAGCTGGGAGAGAGTTGATTTTCGTTGTGGTGGCTGCTGTGTTTTGGAGTTAGTAGGAGAATGTTGCTGTTAACACACTGGTTTAGCTGTCACTGACTTATGCTCACATTAAGTCAAGGACTTTTTCAGCTTCCCATAGAAGCTGAGAGGTAGCACAGGCAGGATGAGCTGCCAAAGGGATGTTCCATACCATAGACGTCTTCAGGATGTAAGAGGGGGCAGGAACCCATGAAGGCTGCTGGGGACGGGCTGGGCCACCCATCTGCGGCTGGAGAGCTGTTGTGTTGCATCACTCATTTCGTGTATTCTTTCATCATCAATGTCTTTATCTCAGCCCAGGAGGCTTTCCTTTCCCCGTTCTGCATCCCACTGAGCGGGGGCGCGGGTGAAGGGCTGTGTGCTCCTGCTTGTGCTCAGGGTTAAGCCATGACACTGGTTTGTCATTGCAGCAAAGCTTTCCTTGGTCTCTTAAAAAAAGACCTCTTTTCTGTTGGCTTTCTTCACTTGCAGCCTTTTAGAATATATTTTCATTATTCCCTTGTCTTGCAGTCTTGCCCTATGAATTTCTAATGCTGAAAGGAAGAAGAAAGCCTGGCTATTCTATGTTTTTGGGGGACGATTGTTTTAGGATAAAGACTGGAATTCCATTTCCTGTCTCCATAGCAGGTGCCTTTTAAGATAATGCGGGATTTGGGGTCTGGAACACATACTGGTTTGTGCAGATGGAAGGGAGGTTTGCTGAGGAGTCCAAAAAGCCATCTGTTGAGAGCAACTTTTGGTCCTGATGAACATGGGCTGCATTTGAACTGATGACCTAGAGGTGAAAGGCTCTGTATCCTGTTTATCTGTCCCCTGAGCCATGCATAACACAAGTTGACAGGAACTATAGTCGTGAGGGGAAGTAACTGCAGAGTCCACTCCGAGCAGAGACGGTTGGCTGCAAAGAGTGATGCAGGCTTTGGAGTCTCAGCTCCAAAGGAGCACAAGGAGCAGTGAGGGTTCTCCACGGCTCCCCCAGACACCTCGTGGCGGCTCTGCATTTGGACCGACCCACCTTGGTCTTGAATTTTGAGTCAGCGATAAGATCATCAGGCATTTCATGTAGTGGTTACCGTGACCTGTGCGTTTCCATTTTGGTATGAGTCTGGAGAACGTTCTTATTTGGAATTGTTCAAACTGGCAAGTCTCCTTCCACAATGAGCATTACCCAAAAAAAACACCAAAAACCCAAACCCACCATACAATGAAAATAATTAAATCAATCAATCTGCTAAGGTTGCTGCCGTATCTTTTCAAATCTGCTGTGAGAATGACTAAGGAAAGAATATGGTCTTTCAGAGTGAGCGTTTTGCCCCAAAAGACTTGGGTTTGTTTTCTGACTACAAGCTTCCTTCCCAACTGTGGGAAAGAGAGAGTTGATTAGTTATTTAGGTTACTGAGTCTCACCCAGACAGTCATGCAGCCTATTTTTGCATAAACCTTCCAAGCGTTCAAATAAACCTGAAGACACAAAGGGTGCAAATAGGAAAATGTCTTCATTTACGTGATTTGGTTCTGTCCGTGTCTGTATGGAAAGCTACCGGACCTGGTAAAACCGATGGTGATTTGATTTTCGTTTTCTGCATTGTTTTGGAGCCATGTCAAAATGAAGCACTGGATTTTACCAACTGCAAATCAGTATTTCCCAGAGGTATCATGAATCTGGAAAAAAAACCATCAAAATACGTATTTGATAGTGAAGTGTCAGCTGCTTTCTTCCTCGTGGTTCTCACAGCTGCGTTTGTGTGATAATTTCTGTTTTTAAAAAAATCTCCTATCGCATTATGGATGAAAAGAGTATTCCACAGATGATGGTTTTTTTACACAGCAGCTCTTTAATCTCATTTTCAGAAGTACTGAGCTTTTGACTCTTCACAGAAGCTTCAGATGAACAACTTTCGTACAAATATGTTATTCTTGGTGAAATCACAGCCTTGGAGTGCCTCTTGCTCCCGTCCTGTGTAGCTTCGTGACGGCTCTAGTGTAACTCGATGGGGCTTTCTTAGTAAGTTACGGGCTCTCTCTTACTGCCTCCAACTGACGCTTCGCTGATAAAAATCTTCAGAGTTCTCTCTGCCATTTATATTCTCTCTGCCATATTATTTAACTTAATACTTTGTGCACTCTAAAGGAGTGGTCACTTGCTTTTTCTTTTGGATTTTTTGTGTGTTGATGTTTCAGATTCTCATACAGACCTGACCACTCTGTGTCTGGAACTCGGGTGTTTTGTAAAAGGCCGGCTAAATTTTAGAATAGGGTGATGCAAAACACTTGCATTAATTTGTTGGGGCGTTTGTTGATTGGGAGGGGTGGTGTTTGTGGGTTTTGGGCGTTTTTGTGTTTGTTTGGTTTGGTTCTCCCCAGACCTGCTTCTTTCTGGTTTTAGAAGTTTCCATTTTTATAGTTTGGAGAGGTTAGTAAAGCCCATCCTATTGTGTTGTGGTTCTGGTGACAAGATGGGTCGGTTCTGGACAGCCTTACCATATGACCTCTGTTGGTGTTTTCAACTTCAGTCTTCAGTTTCAAAGCTTACATTATGAATTTTGTGTTGGGGACTGTACTCTTACAAGGTTAGCTCAGAAGAACAGGCAGAGGACTACCATATTTCTGGGAAAAAAATCACGTTGAGATACTTCCTGAACTCGTTTGTAATCAAAGGGCAATCTTTACCTGATGTGATTGATAATACATGGTGGGAGCTAATGATACTGTTGTCAGAAACTTCAGCATTAAGTTGTATCTATGGAATGTTTTTAAAGCAAAATATAGAAATACATCATTCCATGAAATGATAATGCAAAACTTTTAGCTTAAACCCTGACCTGCATTTGACCTTCAAATTAATCAGACTTCAGTGTTGTATCAGAACAGATGTTAAAAGGGCAGGGTCCGGGGCTCCATATATATGTAATTAGTAAGGGACTCTAGAATGGATTTAAAATGGATTATGCTAATTCTGATCTCAGAGACAGCAGTCAAAAACCTTCCAGATGAACTAACAGTGTTCTGATAAGCTGATCCGTATAATTCAAATAAAAACCTTTTATACGATTTTGATGCTATTAGGGTTTTATTCACCAGAAGTCTCACCATGTGGCACTCTTCCTCATTTACTATTTAAAAAACCAAAACCCACGCACATAAACCCCCCAGACCCCTTCTTATCTGCCACATTCCTGATGCCTTATGTATATTTTGTATAAACCGAGTATATAATAAACAAAAGCTCCTAATTTACACTTGAAACCTCTCTATTTGTAGTCTCCTGAAAGCAGTTGTGTTCTGGAATAAAAGAGAGGATTTTTCCCCTCCTCCAGCCATGAGAACTGTTACCGTAGAGATGTCTTGATTGGGAAAATTCAAACCAGTGTCTTTATTTCAGAATGGAACAGAAGTTGGGACTGAAACGTTAGTGGATTATTGCTTGTTTGCAAAAGGGGAACCAGTGGCTTGAATTGTATTTCAGTTTGAAATTGTTTAGTCCCTGTATCTACAAAGTAATATCCAGAAACAAAAGAACTGGAAAAGAGGCTTTTCCAGGTTTTCTTCAACAGCTGAAGGGACTTGGCATGCATTTGACTTTTCCTTTTCAGAGTGATTTGGTCACCTTCCTGTACTGGTTCTGTAGGGTTTTCAGGAAGAGAAGTGAGGATGGTGGAGGTGGGGATGTGTGCTGACATACCCCTAAAGAAGGCAGGCACATACAGGCACACTTCTCCGAGGCTTTTTTTTTCCTGTTTTGATGAAGTACTGCACTGATGGGCAATTGGCAGTTTGTGTTTCAGAAAAAAAGAACTCATTAAAAACCTGAATAAATTCAATCTAGGAGGGAAAATGATTGTTACGATTTTAGTGCCTCTGTTCTGCAAGATGCTTCACGTGCTGTTAGTCTGTTATCAGAACAGCTGATGCCACAGGAGCCTGGCTTACAGTTCTTACTCGACTGAGTCATTCTGACATTTCACTGTTCTTTCCCAAACTAAAGCTTGATATCATGGCCTCTTGTTTCTTAATTTTTCCAAGAACAGAGTCATTTCATTAGATATATGTTGATTGTGTGTATGGTACTGATATCCTATATTTGATGAACAAAGTGTTTTATTAAAATTTGATAAGAAGCTACATAATTTTATTTTAATGTCTTTGTAGGTACTATTCTGCTTTAAAAACAATGGAACAGCTAGAAAATCTGTACCTTCCTAGAGTTAGCCAATACCGTTTTTGCCAGATAATGATAGAGAATCTTCCGAAACTGCGCGAAGAAATAAAAGAAATATCCATGTCAGATCTCAAGGATTTCTTGGAGAGCATTCGAAAGCATTCAGATAGAATTGGGGAAACTGCCATGAAGCAGGTAAGCCAGCCTGCCCGCCTGCTGTCCCTCCTGTTACCCACCGAGACCCCAGCCTGGAGAGTCTCGGGTCAGCCCAGAAGGTTTGTCAGGACCGCAGGCATCGCATAGACCTGTGAGATGCTGAAATAACCGCCCGGTGCTCTCTAGAGGGGCTCAGGGGCAGAGCCGGGGTGGGATGGAGACAGCTGGAGCCCCCGTCCATCACAAACAGCCTGTCCCTTCCCAGCACCGCTGCTGGGCAGGCTTGGAAACAGCCAGTGCCTTGCCAAGAAATGCCTCCCCAAATAGATCCCACTTTATTTGGAGAGCAAGTGAAGTTCTCATGTGAGTTTTTGTTGGGCAGAGTTCAGGGTGGGTTGTTGTTTTGTCCTCTGAGGTTCTTGTGAAATGCAGCATTAATTATTACAAATGAAATCTAATGGCAAGATTGTACCGCCCTGCTTTGCTGCGTTTCTTTCACTCGTAAAGACAGTGTAGTGCAAAGGCTCAACTGAAGACAGCAAACCAGCAGCTGGCAGCTCTGTGGGAGCTGTACTTCGTTTAAATATCGACTCTGTCGTTGCTCCTTACAATCAGGAAAATGGCAGATTGTTTTAAAAAATAATTTCTACTTTTAAAATTGCATTCTGGGGATTAGGGAAAAAGTATGCAGAAATTGGCTACTGAAGTAATTTATCATCCCAAACTGATGAAGGAGAACATCCCTGGCATGGGCTGAGGAGCCACATCTTGCAGTGACACTGGCGTGTGGGCGATAGCACCGCCTGGTTTTCGTGTCGTAGCGTGCACTCATCAGTGATGAAGTCTGCATTACATCCCTCTTGATTGGTGCTACTTTTAAAACAGGCTCAGCAGCAGAAAACCTTCAGTACCGCTCTCCAGAAGCAGAATAATGTGAACTATGGCCGGAATGTGCATTTAGGTAGAAGCAGGATTTTGGAGTCCAAGAATGAAATTACATTGAAGCGAACGTTTGAAGAAGATGATGAACATGAAGAAGAGGTAACTTTGTACTAAAGAGTACATCTTATTTGAAGTAATTTGTGTAGGTTTATTGACAAAAACTTGCAATATGCTCTCTGTAGAGGATCAACGTTAGTTAGGAAGGACCAGGGACACCTTCAAGGAACACCAGTCCAGCTCAGTGTTGTAGGAGGAACAAAGAGCGCCAAAATATTAATTGTATTAATGTGAGCTTTAGCATCATCAAACTTGTAATTATTCTGGAGTTCAGTTGCAATTTACATTATACAGTACCTACTCACTGGAGATGGTGTGTCCCCCTAGAATATTCTGCTATTGCCGAAACCAGCATTTCGGTGTGGAAGACTTCAGCTTGTGCTAGAACTCTGTCAGCTGTCAAATGCTCAGTATTTGTAAATTGAGTAAAACAGTGAGTATTTAGACGTTTATATCTGATGCTCTGAAAACACAGTGGAAGGAGCCTGGTCCTGTAGCACAGGTAATATCTAGTGCTGTAATAGAAAAGGAGGGGATAGAACCCATCCAGTTTTGGGTCCTGAAATAACTGGCAAAAAGACTGATGCAGTTACTTTCAAGTCATTTAAGCAAAATCCTACCACTTCCTCTGAAAACGGCAGTTGTAGTAGCCATAAAACCTGCCAGCGGGTGGCTTTTGCTGGTCTCAATTTGGTCCTGTTTCTGTGTTCAACCCCAATGTATTTCCATACTCAGCTGAACTTGAGATTGATCAGCCTGCTAACGTTACACTCTGCTGAACTACTGATTCTCCCCTAAATCGCCAGATTTTTAAGAAACCGAGTTGAGCAGCTGTAACATTAAAAGCACTAGACCAGAAGGAAGGGATAATTCTGTATCAGTAAGATGTCTTCTGAAGTATTTATTAGGTGGACGAGTTCTGCTGGTGGTGTATCACATTTTGTATGATTTTTACGCTTTATATAATTTTCTTTCTGCCTTTCTTCTTCAGATTTTAACCGCTCAAGATCTTGTAGACTTCTCTCCAGTCTATAGGTGTTTGCACATCTACTCAGTTTTGGTATGTATTTAGGTGGCTTCAAAAAGGTATTTTACTTTTTGAAGTTGAATGTTCATTGTCTTATTTTTCATGCTCTCGTAGTTCCCAAGCAAACATACTCCTTGTAGAAGTAGTAGCAGTAGTTCTCCATGGACCAGCTGAAGTGGGTGGGGTATGGATGCCGGGGGCATGACCCCGTGAGTTACTTTGCATGCATAATAAAGGAGACACAGCAAGACATTAATTGCAGAATTGCTCTTAGGAATATATGTAGAATGTGTGTGTCTGCCTCAGTAGTGCTGTTGACACTTCTGCAGTTCCCCCAGGAGTTCCATGGTACCCAGATGCTCAGGGGCTCATGGTCAGTATTACAAACCGTAGGAGAGTTCAGTCTGAATCCTGTGGAAACGAGGGCAGCAGAACAGACCATCCAGCGGAGGCTGTCGGTGCCATGGGCTGCGCTCGGGCAGAGCAGGTTGGATTCCCTGCCAGAGACCCAGCAGCCCCTTTCAGCTGCTGGAAAAGAAATGCAGCGCAGAAACTTTCGTTTGTGATGAATGCGTTTTTTGGGGAAACTTGGTAACCAATTACCTATTATTTTCTCACCTTTTCTATGTCTCAGTTACTTTTGAAGCCAGATTACTTACAGAATAAGTACCAAGGACATACAGATGAAGTACTTTTAAGTATTGCTAATCCTATAATCTCAGCTGGCCCTGGCTTCAGACATTTGGGCTGGGTTGTCTTTTTTCTATGGAGTCTTTGCAGCTGTGAAACATAAAAGTTTGTATCTTGAAATAATGTTAAAAGGGTTATTTTGCTTCTACTTTCTTTTTTTTTTTTTTTTAATCCAAACAAAAGCATCAGTAATTATGTCCTTAATTATTCATCTCAATGAAAAGAACAGGAGGGACAGAAAGACAGGCTGCCAGAACTATTAAAAGAAAGTTTAAAAAGAGACCATTTCTTTTTACAGGAGAAACAAGTGTGAAATAGTATATAAAAAAGAACATGTAAAGTTACATTTACAGTTCATCACCAGTCATCAACTTCTTGTTCCTTCTTCAGTATAATAAAAGAGCAGGAAATAAAATGTATAGATGACACTTAAAAGTAATGTATGGTTATGTTCTTCCCTTCCACAAGGACCCTTTTGGTGGATCCTCGATCCAAGGGGGCAGTCTTTGGTTTTGCACAGAAAGTTTGCCAGATTCTAGATTTCCTAGAGACAGAAACCAGCTCAGAGTGTGCGCTGGTATCAAAGGTCCGTAGCCTCCTGGAGAACAGGGTTGTTGATGCATTGATGCATTCAGAACAAGGCATCTGCCCTACCTCATTAACAAACCCTGGTAGGATTATCAAGAATTGTGCATTAACCACTTCTTGGAGACCTTCTTGTTTACCACCTTCTGGAAACCATGGCCTTGGAGCTCAGATGACTTCATGGTGACAGTGAAGGAGGGGAGTTGACACCAGGTGTCTGCTCGCGGCGTTTCTGTGTCGAGGACTCTCCTCACAGCAAACTTTGCTGCCTGAGTGAATTCTGCTACAAAACTTTGGAAATAACTCTACTTTTATGCAGGACAAATGTTTTCTACTCTGTGGCTTCATACTTAAGAATGTAATTAAGCATAAATTAACTAAGAATACTTAAGCAGTATTTTATATGCCTCAGAATTCACCATAACTTGTGATTGCAACCTGGTGCTTACAATGCACACAGGTAGCACAGACTGTATTTATTGGCCAGTAACCTTTCTTTAGATTAGGAACTTCTGAACAATATATACACAAAGAGCTTTTTTTTTTTTTTTTTATCCCCTGTATTATGTGAAATGCTGTATATTCAAATTCTGCTGAAAACAGGCTTGATCCCTTTGGCATGTGATGTTACCTTTTAACAAAATGCTGTACAGCAATATAAAATAAGTGTAACCGTGGTGTGAAACAGCACTTGCTGTATGAGCAATATTCCTGGAATTTATAACCGGCCTGAACTGGTGTATTGTTTCTGTCGATATAAACTCCAAGTCTTTTGGGCAAAAAATGCATTGGTTGGGCATGTTTTATCTTCCCTTTCCCGTGCCTGTTGGGTGAGGGACTCAGCAGGGCTGGTGCTGTTCTCTGCCGATCGCTGCAGAACATCTGGTTCAAATGCTGTGATGCCGAATTGCTGCTCTCGATTGCACCGGATGGCACGGTCTATAAATAACCATGAGGTATTTTACATCTCTGGTTTTGGTGTGGGTGCGAGGACAGCAGCTCCTTCTTCCCTTGGCAAGCCTGGGCAGAGACCTGGGCAGGGAGCGGGGCTCCGCGATGGCTCTGTGCGTCACTCAGGAGGTGTCACCACCAGGTACCGCGCGCTCTGCAGCGCCCTGCTGCAGCAGAAAGTGTTTGATAAGTTTGCATCTCGCTTTCAAACGGGTTTTGGTTTTTTAAGCTGAGTCCCTGTTTTTGCTTTCAGGTTTTGTTAGGCCAGCAGTATTTCTGAATCTGATAAGATATTCGTAATGAACCTAAAATACTAGATTTAAACCTTCTTTGTTATGACTCGTGAAGGAGTGGGTTAAGCAATGCTGCCTTTGTAATATGCAATCTCTGTAATAATTTGAGTTGAAGGTCTTTGGAAGCCCAAGTAATGGAATTCGAAATAGCACTGTCCTAGTAACAGGCTCCTGAGGTAAAACCCAAACCTTAAACATGCGAAGCTGCCCGCTTCTGCTCGCGTACAAAGGACACTGCCTGAGAAGGTAGATGGGTCAGTGCAGCGCCCATTTCAGATGGGCAGATGGTTTCTGCTGAATGGTTATCTTAATGGGACAGGGAAGATGTCACTTGAATTCCTCACAATGTAATCATTAGGCACAGAGGGTGTTGGATCCTCAAGAACTGTGACAGGAAAAGTCCAAATTCACGGTCGTTGTATTGACCAGTTCCAAAGAGAATAAGCAAAGCAAGATGTAGTCTAAAAATATAAATGTTGCCTAACCTGCATAATATTGTTTGGCAAAATGTAGGCATGTGAACAATGTTTTTATTAACGGTGTGTTCCGTAGGCTACTTTAAAAATAAAAAGATAATTTCTACATTTTTCATGCATGTAAAACTTTGCTGGTGTCAGCTGGAGGGCTGCTTGTGGAATAAATGCAAAGTATGTGGCTGAGTTTAAGAGAATTCTACCCTTAAGTTAAGAAATGTCTTTTTCATACGGAGACAGTGGTCTTGTTTTAAATACTTTGGTCTTGTTTTAGGGTGATGGAGAAATATTTGAAAATTACTACAGAAAACAGAGGAGGAAACAAGCAAGATTAGTTCTGCAGCCGCAGTCGAGCATGGTAACCAATGCATTCCCTTTTGCAAATTGTATTTTTGTACCTAACACTTGCTGGTATTTTTATTCCTAAACTTGTTTTCTTTTTCACTGAAAGCATGAAACCGTAGAAGGCTATAGAAGATACTTCAGTCAAATTGTAGGGTAAGTTTTCTAAATGGAGAATTATTTAAGTCTTGCTGTACCGATTCTGCGCTCACCCTCAGTTCTTCCCTCTCCAAATGCTTTCACCTGCAAGATTCTGTTTCTACACAAACCGTGTGAGTGGTTGTTGCTGGTCTGGGCAGGGAAGGGTGTCCTCCGGGCATGGTGCCCCCCAGGGACCCTTCAGCAGCCGGGGCTCCAGCCGGTGCAACACAACTGCACCTTCTGACCTGGGGCTGGGCAGAGAGGACACCAGCCCTCCAGAGGGTCGGCAAAGGGAACACCAAACCTCCCGCAGGGTTACTGCACCGGTGGGGACGGGTTTGGCTGTGCTTCAGTGTGAAAAGGCAGCGTTTGCTCTAATGTTAGAAAATGAGTTATTAATTGAAGCGTTATTTTCTTTTAGTTTCTTTGTAGTAGAAGACCACATTTTACATGTGACCCAAGGACTGGTAACGCGAACGTACACGGATGAACTCTGGAACATGGCCCTCTCCAAGATCATTGCGGTTCTTAGGACACACTCAGTAAGTGAGAAGCCTTAGCAGTATTCCCCTTCAAATCTTCTTACTTTGGAGTTCTCTATGTTTAAAGCTGGGATAGCAGCAAAGTGAAAAATTACACCCCTCTTGTGTTTTCTTTTCCTTGTGATTAAAAATTGCTCAGATTTGGGAGGGAGCCTGCCAAGCTTTTGTTTCTCCCGACGGTATCAGGCTGTGATCCGCAGCCATGGGCTATTTGCATAATCCTCTGCTGATTTACAACTCACTGGGTCTTCCAGACCTTCTCTTAGTCCAGCAGTTTAGAATATGCAGAGTTAATCTGCTGTTATTATTGCAATCCTTCCTCATTAGTCTCAACTGACCTCTTCATTAGATCAGATTGAATAGTTCAGCACTGAAAGCACCACCAGGAAATAGTTCCTAATTATCATTCCAAATGCTGTGTTTCCAAAATAAACTCCACCAGCAAACCCCTTGGAGCTATCCCTTCAAGGCTGTGCTAGCGACATGGTTGCGTTGAGGTAAAGGCGTTGGAAAGATCTTCACAGATGTTAGAATGTAATTCTGTGTAGGGGAGTATTTGGGTATATTCAAAGCCTGTCCCCTGGAGCTCAGTTTGTGCCTTCGCTCCGGTGATGCTGAGCAGCTGCATCCCAGCTCTCTGGGAAGAGCCGTGGGTACCGTTGCTCACTCAGGCTCACCATCCAGTTGTGTCAGAGTTTACTATTGGTACAACTTTCACTGTCAGGGAAAAGAGAAGAGCTGCAGCCTCTCTTTTTTAATGTTTGCTAAAAACAGTTCCTTTATGCTATGTTATTTTAGTTTTTAGTGCAATTGATCTTTAATTTGAGGAATGTCTGACATTTTACATGCACAGAATAAAAATGGGGAAGATGTTGAGATTGCAGCTATAGTTTTATCATAGCCCCTTTACTTGTCAGTGGTATGTGAGATGTTCTCATACTTCTAAATTCATCTTAGAGGATTGGCTAAATTGAGACATAGTCAGCATGTTTTTAAGCTAAATGCTGTGCAGGTTAAATTGGTGGTATATGGGTTTACACACCGATGTAAGAATATGTAGTTTAAGTAATATAATCTCTAAAGAACTCTTCAATGCCTTGTCGTGTGGTTGATCACTATTCCTTCTCAAAAGGCCTGACTTCCATCAAAACCAATTCTATCACAACCTCTTTCTAACACCATCCTGGTACACGCTAATCTTTAGCATATGTTGTCTTAATGAGGTATTTGAAACCAAACCCTCATTTTAATGAAGTGTGCTAAGAAGAAAAATTCAGGAAAGGTGAATCGGGTGTATCTAGTCTCTGACCAATACGATATTCTTAGGCTGCTTTAAATTCTTTGATTATAAATATTTACTTTACCCAGCATTGCAAATAGCGAAGCTGAGGAGCACTTAGTCGTAGGACTCCACACCTCTGAAAATCAAATTTCAGTCAGTTAGTAAATAACTTAATGTCTTTTTACCATCAAATCTGTAATTTGAATTTATTCAGAAAGCATTTGTAGTGTTTTTCCCCCAAAAAGGGAGAGTTCCCCCCGTCTGAGGGGGTGCAGGGGTCCCAGTGAGACCTGGGCTCAGGGTTCAGGAGAATGTGCTGTGGAAACCTCTCTGAGGATGGTTTGGGGAAGCATTCTGGTGTGTGCTTATATACCGCTGAAGGTGGTGTCATTTGCTGATTTTGAATCTCAGTGCAACATACTAATATGCACTGACTCTCATATTTTATTTTACTTTTTTCTGAGCTTTTATACTATTGATAGTTCCTATAAAAATTCACCAAATACTTCTGTTTGGCTGGAGTGATGAGCAGTAAGTGTAAGTTGTTTTTTTATGAAGGCATCAGTTGGGTAAAGGGATAAAGCTGGGAGTTTGACATTTTGTGCTAATATTCTTTGAAAACATGTGTTCCATATTTTAAATCCTTTTAACAAAATCAAATTTCTCACTTTCAGTCATATTGCAGTGATCCTGACCTTGTTCTGGAACTGAAGAATCTCATTGTAGTGTTTGCAGACACTTTGCAGGTACATACTATGTTAACAATTGAACTGAAATTCCTAGAGCTAAATCTTTCCTTTAGGTGAGTAACTGCAATGCTTTGGGTTTTCCTGAATCATATATACAACTGTGTGATATATGTATTATATATATACAGTAAGAATTTTAAAATAGATGTATTTCTCACCTTGGTTCCCTCTTTCCAGTGTTATCAATTTAACGTCTGCATTCTGGGCTATCCAGCTAGCAGCCAGTTATGTATGTGCAGAATCAGTGTTAGCTTTCTACTTTCTGTAGGTTTTTGTCTTTTCTAAGTGCTTCGGTTCTGATCTTTAGCAAGAATAGCAATCCAGGTGTGGTGGAGTCTCTAGCTGAAGACCAAACAAACATCATTGGGAAGTATTCTTGCAATATTTAACAGCCTGATAAAAAATTAGTTATATGCATAAGTAGCAAGTTAACATATTATAGAGAAATGGGATACATTTCTGCTTGAAATCTGAAAGAATAGGATAAGGTATTTGGTAAGAATTTAATATATAATCTAAGTGTAGTGGTGTATTTGTTTTATAGAAGTGACAAGATTGAATTATAAATTCAGTCTTAGAGTCCTGAAGGGATGTGGTGGGGATTGAGTGTATTGGTTCTTGAATTATCCACCCGTTCCATCTTTGTACCTTAGGGCTATGGTTTTCCTGTGAACCGACTGTTTGATCTTCTGTTTGAGATAAGAGACCAGTACAATGAAACGCTTCTTAAAAAGTGGTCTGGACTCTTCAGGTTAGTATGTCAAAATCATCGTGCCTTGGTACACTGTCTGTTGTTTCTGTCCAACTTCAAGTGTCCAACTTAGAGCTGTAATTCTGGAAGACTTTACTAACTTGGTACGGTGCATGAGTTTTGGGTTGGACAGGGCTAAGATTAACCACGTGTAACCAATATTTAGGAGGAAAGCCATGAAGTGCTGCTTCTGTAGGTAATGGAGAGAAGGATGGTCTCCAGTGGGGCATTACTGGAGAAAGGTGCAGGAGAGACGTCTGTTTCTCTTCGTTAGGAACCCGATAGCTCCAGGCTATTGTTACAGGCTGTCCAGTTCCTAATTTAGGTTGTCTCCGTGCTTGCATGTAGCTGATACACAGGGCTCCCTGACAGACTGCTGAGATTGCCACTATGCCCTCATTGTTTTGAAATGCAGGTTGGTTTCCACCTGTTCCGTGGAATCATTGGATGGAGTAAGTGGTGAACCCAGGAGCAGAGCAGGGCAGGGCTCTGCAGGTCGGGTCTGAGGTCTGAATGTGCAGAAGTTGTTTACCATAACGTACGTGACACTGTTCCAGGACACCTTAAAATGAAACTGGCCTGGTGATGCTCTTGAGCTCCATCACTCCCGGTCACTCGGCGGGCACAGCCCAGGGGGCACCTTAGCGCTGTGCCCACCTGCCCGCTTAGAGCTTTCCACGTCCCCCCGTGGGCTGTGTGTGGCCACGGTACGCAAAGGAGACGCTGGGTGTCTGCAGTACTGGGGGCATAGTGTTGGTAGGCTACTGTAATTAGCATCAGCTCGTTTCGGCTTACCGTGGAGCAGAAGGGTTGATCTCAAGCTCCTTTGCTGTGTTGTGCTTGGAGTCGCACACCCCACAATGCTCTCTGATTAGACACAGCATAAAGAGTCAGCACGTACAGGGTGCTTCCAGACTGATCTAGAAATAGTGTGGGTGTCTGAAGTTATGATGATTGTAGCTCATAACTTTTTGAAGCTACACATCTAAGTGTGGCAATAAAGTTTATATTAATTTAAGTGTTTTAAGACTGTGAAGTACTGTAAATAAGTTACGTGTCCTAAATGCTTTTCACTTTACTAATTCACCACCAGGGATATCTTTGAAGCGGACAACTACAGCCCTATTCCTGTAGCAAACGAAGAGGAATACAAAATAGTCACAAGCAAATTTCCTTTTCAAGATCCAGAACTTGATAAGGTAAGGAAAAGTTTTATGTTGTTAAAGTTAAGGGCACTTGGGACAGTAATATGTTTTATAATTTAAAAGCAATTAAAATTTGACGAGCTAGGTAGATTAAGAGGCTAAATCACCTTCTTTGTGTGTAATTATCTAGTCATAAATAAATATGAAAATTAAAGTTTTAGTCATTTGCTCTGACATTTGAGTAATAAAACCTGTTGTTTTGTAAACAAATTAATAGTGTACGATATCAATATCTTTTATTTTCACAGCAGTCCTTTCCAAAGAAGCTTCCAATGTCCCAGTCAGTGCCTCAGATCTATATCCAGGTTAAGGAGTTCATTTATGCCAGCCTTAAGTTTTCAGAGTCACTTCACCGCAGGTAAGCGGAGCGTGTCAGGAAGGTGGCCACGTAACCTAGAACTTGCAGGTGACCCGAAGATATGGATGCAACTGAGAATGTGTTTTCTTGTGTAGTTGCTAGCTGTGCTTGTTTCGTAATTTACATAAACAATTATTTATATTTCGTGTGTGATTGGCCATGCTGTGGCGTGTATTGCTCGTGTGCGTGTATGTGTTGTATACACTGTGCGTGTGTCTGTGTGGGTGAGGGCAGCTTGAGACACTGCTGGGCTGTGTTAAACAGGATCAACTCGTTTGGATAGTCTAGAGATTTTATTTAACAAAGCCTGTAAAATTTGCAAAGCAGTAGTATTTTCAAACTCCTGACCATTCCAGGAGTAATTGTGTGGCTGGGTAGCCGGAGCGGGGCTTCCCTCCCGGCTGCCTTGCATTCCCTTAGCGACGATTTCTTTCACTGCACCTTCTTCTGACGGGAAACGTCACAGTTCTCCCATTGCCTTTCCTCCTGGGGCTTCCAAAGCTTAGTTTTAATTACAAAATAACATTCATAGATCTGCAATCTGGAAGGTATTCATGGCTGGTTACCCATTTCTGCACTGGTAAAGATGAAAATGACTGGCTTTCACACGTTCTTAATTGATACTGTTTATAATTTACATGTACTAATGAGAGAATGTTGACCTCCTCAGTAGCTCATTAAACCTGCAAATTACTCTTTCCAAACTGCTGTGACAATAAACGTGTCCAAAATATATTTAAAAAAAAATAGTTTTGCTTCAGTGTTGCAATTCAGTTAATGGATAATTTAGTGGATAATTTGCTAAGTGAGAGGGGTGTTCTGTGTGCTAGGGCACAGAAGACTTGTAGCGACCAGAAATTAAATGCTCTTAGGGAATTCTTAACATTAAAAGTATCCTTTGCAGGGAAAATACAAAAATGCTAAGTATTACTGTGTTGTCACGTGCAGCTTAGTTATAAATTATTTTTTTTTTCCAGCTCAACAGAAATAGACGATATGCTCAGAAAATCTACAAATTTGCTTCTTACAAGAACTCTAAGTAGTTGTTTACAGAACCTAATTAAAAAACCTCATATAGGTTTAACCGAGGTAAGTTTTAAAACACATACTCAAGACTGTGGTTTTTAAGAGAATGAATCCAAACCTTTGTTTTGTAGCTGTAGGTACACCGTGGTGTTAAGATTTGTGTCAGAAAAACAAGCACTGTTTGCTTTAAAATGGGGGATGTCAGGAGGTGAAAGACAAAGTATAAAGAAGCATCAGCATCTGTAACATAACTAAGAATTCCCGTGCTGGTCCAGCCCCCAGTGCTGACCCCGGGGTGCCTCTGGGGGGAGGGAGGTGACAGGGGAAGGGTTCTCTCTCCTGAACCATCATCAGAGATTTGCAAGAAACGAGCCACAGACTCCGGCTTCTTGGCTCCAGACGCGTGGGTCCCGGGTTCTGCGCCTGCCTAGGGGTCGGTAGCACATTGCTGAGCTTCTTTTTCTTCCTAATAAAACAAAGAAAAGCGGAGGGGGGTGTTGAACATCTTTCTCACATGAACTGTATAAAGTTTCGGAGTGAACCTACCAGAGCAAAGAATCTAAAATCTAAGTTCTCTCCAACACATGAGAATTTTCTGTAGCAATTGCCATGAAGATACGTGATTGTGCGCATCAAGTCCTGGTCCTGGAGTGTTTATTGGGAGGATAAACCTGGAGTCCTGGTCCAGTGTGTTTATTGGGCAGGATGGGGCAGGGGAACAG
>VZRU01018993.1:224780-247054 GCA_013398155.1 Pedionomus torquatus | reverse complement strand
TCCCGAGGCAGAGGGTCCCTCCTGGGACCGTGTGTCAGCGCAGCGCAGCGTCGGTGCACAGTGCAGGGGGGGGTTCCAGCTGCAGGAACCTCTGGAGATGAGATGAAGGTGATGAGGGAAGAGCTCTATAAATCATGTGTTCCCATGGTAGCAAGACAAGCCACGCAATTTTTCTGAGCTGTAATTTTCTACATTAGTGAAACAGGTACAGGAATATTTTTGAGGATATGAAAATAAATTCACTAGTATTTTTTGAGGTGTTTCATTATTGACTCCATATGTTTTATGAGAAAAATGTTACAAAGAGAAAACTTATTTTACCAAGCGTTACGTTAGCGCTCTCCAGAACAGAGTGTGCAGTGAGAATTAAGACCCAACTTTCTGGTGCCTCAGTTCCCCTGCGCTGTGTGCGCTGTGCTGCGCGCTGGGTGCGTTGTCTGAGCCGTGCAGGGGATGCGGGTGCGGGCCCTGCTTAGGAGAACATCTGTATCACAGAGAAGCAGATCCTTACTGCTTCTGCCTGCACCCGCATCCCCTGCTTAGGAGAACATCGTTACTGATGCTGCGGTGGGAGGATTGGACAACCTGCTGTTGAAATTCCCTGACATCAGAATGCATCTGCAGACAATATTGAGACGTTATTTTTTTATAGCAATAATTTTTAAGAAGTTATTTCTGTGGTGCAAATTAGTGATTTGGTTTTGGCAGTATATTTTCCTTTTTTTTTTTAAGTATCAGTTGGATTTATTTCGCTGAGTAGGTGTCTGCAGTCTCATTTTAAATATGTCATAGTTTGTATGTGAAGTGTAGTGTTACTCCTTAGTGGTATTTGAAAGCAAACTTGAAAGCTGACAGGTAATTAGCAGTGACCTGCAGCACTGCCATTAGCTTCTCGTAGCATCGTTGCTGAAAGAAGTAGCCGTTTACAAAATCAAACGGCAACGGGTGGTACCAAAAGGGTCCTTACAACAACTTTTTGTCTCTTGTAGCTTGTTCAGATCATCATAAACACAACCCACCTGGAACAAGCCTGTAAATATCTTGAGGATTTTATCTCCAACATTACAAATATTTCACAAGTGACCGTTCACACTGCGCGACTCTACGGACTTTCCACGTTTAAGGTGAGGTGCCTGTCACGCCTCGTGTGGGGGTGTCTGAGCGGTTACGGAGGACACCGAAACGGGGCGAGGGCGCAGCCGCATCCTTCCTTGACTCACAGGCAGTTCTGAGCTGCTAAGGATGCGGTTGTAGCACTGAGCAGGTGAACACTGGGTTTTACATCACCGGTACCATGTGAAATGTGCCCGTTCCAGAGCAGCATCCATACTGTCTTTCAGAGGCACCTTCTGTTCACTTACAAAAGTACAATCTGAGCTTAACTGCACCAGAAACTTTCAATAGATTCCATAGAGGCACAGGCTGTCTCTGCTGTTCCCACCCCCTCGGGGAAGGACTCCTCACGCTCTCCCCCCTCTCCACCTTGGGGTCCCTCCACCAGCTCCTCCAAAATGAGTCCTTCCCGTGGGCTGCAGTTCTTCACGAACTCCACTGTGGGCCTCCATGGGCTGCAGGTGGATCTCTGCTTCACCATGGACTTCCACGGGCTGCAGGGGGACAGCCTGCCTCACCATGTTGTTCACCTGGGGGCTGCAGGGGGATCTCTGCTCCAGCTCCTGAGGCACATTCACCCCTCCTTCATTGATGTTGGTGTCTGCAGAGATGTTTCTCACATCTTCTCAACTCCTCTCTCCAGCTGTTGTAGCTGTCTTCCAGCAGCTTTTTTCCCCTTCTTAAATACCTCTGTCACTGGTGGGTTCAGCCTTGGCCAGCAGCGGGTCCATCTTCCAGAGCCAGCTGCATTGGCTCCATCGGTCATGGGGAACCTTCTGGAAGCTTCTCCCAGCAACCACCTCTGTAGCCCCCAGTTACCAAACCCTTGTCATGCAAACCCTATTTGCTTTCTGAAGAAAACATTCTCACAGAAGAATAACCTTGCTTGTGTTGCCCCGTGCTGCTCCTTCAGCCAGTGCCTTCATTGCTTGGGGCTTCTACACAGAGATTTTGGAAAGAACAAAACAAAAAGTCATCAGGGATTCCCAAGCAGCTGCAACGTGAACTTTAGGTATTTGGGTTTTTTCAGTGTACGCTGAAACAAAGGAGGGTGGATTTTTGTATTTATGGGATAAAAAGGACTAATCCTATTGAAAGGAGTTCTGTTTTCTGTACCTGATGCAATATGTAGCCTCTCCGATTATAACATCCCCTCTGGCACAGGTGTTAAAAGCTGGGTGAGGTGGAGTAAGACATCAAGAGACTTAATATTTCCAGTTGATTGCCAACAATTTTCCCATTAACTGTCATGTGCTTTGCTAAGGGTTTAATGAATGAGGCCTGAGAGAGGCTGTGGCCCTGCAGCTGTAGCTGGGTTACCGTCACCCTGCCGGCAGGTCGCTGGCCCCGAGCCCCGTGCTGGCCAGGTACCGCCAGAGCGGGTGTGATGTGAGTTTGCGCATCCAGGGGTGTTTTCCCGTACGGTCAGTCCATGAGCTTTTTAACATTTGAACAAGGCACTTAATGCAGCCACAGCCTTTGATTTCATCAGGACGCAGGATGTCCTGTATCCTTGAACTTCACTTGATAAAGGCAGCTGAAAGTGTGTTACATGTTGTGCTGATTGCTTGTGCCGTAAGTTACCTTCAGGAGTCCTGGGAAGGATCCGAGCTCTGCGGGAGGGCATCACAGAGCGTTAGGTCTGTGTTTCATGAGCAGAGTCCCTCTGCGGTGCAGAATGAACGCTGACAAGCGCACGAGAATATGGGTTTTTTATGGTTTCTCTGCTGTCTCTTTCCCTGGAGAACTTGTTAGCACAACGTTCTCCACTTCGAGGAGAAAATTATTTTCTCCTTAATCCCCTCTTTATTTTTTTCTTTTTTTTTTTTTTCCTCTCTATTTTAATGAAAAACTGCTTGCAGTTCCCCGACTGGGCCCTCACAAAGTTTGGTATGTTCTACTGTTATTAAGTTTGTCTCCTGGTGGCAAATCGTGTCACCTCCATTCTTTCCAAGTGGTCAAAAATCCCCCTTTATTAGCAGCATTGGTCACTCTGGCGTTCCGCGGGGTGATCTTACAAGTACATCGACACTGTATTTTTAAATGGAAGCCTTCAGACCTACTTTGTGGCTCTTCATTCTCATTTTGTTTTTGTGTACAAGATCTCATGTGAAGGTGTCCTTCAGATTCTCCAAGCATTACATACATTGGTGGAAATACAAAAAAAAACCCAAACAAACCAAACAACACCCAGACTTGTTCCACTGTACCCTATTAGACAGTTGTGCCGCTCACAATGTTTGTAGCCGGGTTTGCCAGCTTTGGGCGGGCAGCGCTGCTCCTTCAGCTCCGGGCTCGCAGGGGGCAGGACCAAAACGGGAGGGATGGTCGGGGTCTTTACAGCAAGATGGAAAAGATGTTTTTCAGACAACGCAGCTTTAAGACGTTAATGACATAAAAATTGTATGGTTGCTGGACCCCTGGCTGTGACAGATAAAATAGTTAGGTTCTTTAATTATTTTCTTCAAAAAAGCAGTCAAATAAACTTTGGTGTCAGGGTTGATGATTTCGTGTGGCTGAATTATAGGGGACTGTTGTGAAGGCAGCAAAGCAACCGCTTTGTCTCCAAGTTGGAAATGTATTTCACCTGTTTCTGAGGACAGAGGTTATTCTGTAGGAACACTGTTTTCTAAACACTTACAGTACACACTACGGGAGTACTGTAAAAACCACAGCTTCAGACTTACTGTAAGAAAGAAGTTGAAATGTTGATTTAAGTAGGATACTTTTTGAATCTAAAAGCACAAGGCTTCGGCTTCCTTGGTTAATGTGATTTTACCTACATTCTAGTAATATTTTAAAATTCTGACAATTGCACGTGTTTGGTTTTTTTCAGGATGCGAGGCATGCTGCAGAAGGAGAAATATACACAAAACTGAACCAAAAAATCGATGAATTCATTCAGATTGCTGATTATGATTGGACAATGTCTGAGTCGAATGGAAGAGCCAGTGGATACTTAATGGACCTTATTAACTTCTTAAGAAGCACCTTTCAAGTTTTTACTCATTTACCTGTAAGTGTTCAAAATTAAGGTTAGTTTCAAAATATTGGAGCGTTATTTTGTTTCAAAATAATAAGATTTTGAAGAACGGTGTGATTTTGGAATTGTGCACGTGCTGGCAGATGAGTTTTAACTTCTCTCAGTGTAGCTGTATTTTCAGCTGTGTTTCAGTATGTGGATGGTCCCACCCATGGTAATACTTAAAAATGCTTTCAAATACTTTAGCAATACTGTTAACAATCACTAATTTACCAATAGTGTAAGAGCTCGTGCAGTTTTCTAGAGCATCAGACGGCCGTTTCAATGAACCATATTGGTTCTGTGTACACGTTCATTGATTCAAACGATGCAGAATTCGTGCAGATCCTCCATTTGTGTGTAAGATTATGGAGTTTTTGGATTCTCCAAGGTTGCTCTTAGCTAAATAGTTTTGGGAATGAAACGCCATTCGTTTCTAGTTAATTGAGCTTTGTTGAAATGAGTCCTTGTTCATATTCCAGTATATCCCATGTTGCTCTGGCCCGTGTGAAACCTGGTTAACCCGTTTTGTGTACTATTTGTTACATTCTGTTGTCTGATTTCCCCTTGCTTCAAGACAAAAAAAGACTATTTCTAGTGTGGTTTACCATCGTAACAGTGTATGGCTTTATGGATCGGGAGTAACTTCAGCAGGTCGTTCGGGCCACACCGCTGCTCCCCAGCCTGTCCCTGCGTGCAGACGTGTCCGGTGCTCTCGGTGTGAGCTCCGTCCCAGATCCCTCGAGACCTTTTTGAGTTTGTTGGGCAGCAGGATTCACCGTAGGCTGGCACCCAGCGCGGTGCGGACGGACAGCCCTGCTCCTCCATGGCCAGGCACACGTGGCAGTTACGGATGTGCAGCTCCTGGAGGAGGGCATCTGCTGGGAACGTGGGTCGGGATAGAGCTCTCCGAAGGAGCCACGGGCAGAACCAGTGCTGCGGGAGAGAGGGATGGGGAGAAAGCTCTGGAGTTAGGACTTGGCAAGTGTGAAAGGAATAGAAGGATGGGTCCGGGGGTGCAAGTCAACCTTTGGAGAAAGCCAGGAGGTTATTTGGGAATTTCAGACTCTGGTCAGGAAGAGGTGGGATGTAGAGCAATATGGATTGCCCAGAGAAGCTGTGGCTGCCCCGTCCCTGGAGGGGTTCAAGGCCAGGCTGGATGGGGCTTGGAGCAACCTGGGGTGGTGGGAGGTGTCCCTGCCCAGGGCAGGGGGTGGAACAGGATGATCTTGAAGGTCCCTTCCAACTCTAACCATTGTGTGATTCTATAGATGATGACTCTGGGCTGGCAAGAGGCTTCCTGACAATTTTTGACGTATCACGTGTATCGCTCCCTGTTCTGGCTCGGCCAGTTGTAGGAACATACACGGCTATGAGTGTTGTGCGGGAGCCATGGAAACGTGCAGAGTTTCATTGTGGTGATTCTGGTTAGACTTGTAATAGTTAGGCGGTTTCATTAAAAAAAAAAAATATTGTAAAACCATTTTCAAAGATAACCTTAGATTTGCGTTCCATTATTCATTAAAATAGCACGTGCTTTGGAGTGCTAACCTGTTAGATTGGCGAGCACCAGGGTGCCTCTAGAAACACCCTGTAATGGTTTCTGGTTGCAGTCACTGGAGTCAGGTTTTACCTGCCTGTGGGATGTGTAAGGCACAGGGACGTGTCCCCTGGGGCTGGGCTGGGTTGTTTCTGTACCCATGCAGACCAAGCTTTTAAAAAATGCATCTCGTGTTTCATATCTGTTTTATGCAACTTGCATTATTTTTATTGGAACGTTAGAGATCTGAAGTAGACGGTGATGTCAGTGTTACTGACCCGCACGCTTTGTGGCACAGGGAACTGCTGGCCCTCTCCAGTCACGGGCAATGTCTGGTGTCTCCTTCTCCTGAAGTGTTACATCTTAGTTTTCTCCTCTGTGTTTGTTTGCTGTAGTTAAGAAGTGGTCTTAGCAAATAGCTTGTTTCTGCCCCGCTGATACCGTCCCAGTAGATGTGTGCTGAAGTTTATCATGGGCTGTTACGTTTCTGTTCTGACTGTCCTAAGTCCTGTTTGAACAAAGTCTGTGTCACCAGCGCAGGGGCAGCCCCCGAGAGCAGAGATGGGGAACTCGGCCGTCGTGTTTTAACCTCGCTGTTTTGGGGTGTGTTATCTGTTATCCTGGAGAGGCCTATCAGCAGACACCTTGCCATTTGAAGCTCGCTACTTTGATATTGTGGCACACAGTTCATTATTATAGGAAAACCTTTTGTCGCCTAATTAGAGTTCTTTAAATTATAATCTCTTTGTCATGCCTCCAGAAAATACTATGTAAGTTCATAATTAAAAAAATAATTTAAGGAATTGTGTAGCTGTAATTGTTCTTTTTGGAAGCTTTTCTTTACCTTTTATTGCTACCAATTTTTTATTCTTTTTTTTTGATGTTGACAGTACATCTTAATTTTTTTGTTTTGATTGCCTTACTGGTTTCCTTCTCAGAATAACAACAATGACCATGCAGCTATGTCGGTAAGTAGATGCAAGACGAAGAAAAAGCATGTGAACTGACAAACTATGAACTGCCTGCAGGCTTATTGCTTCAATTTTTAATTATTTAATAGCAGGACCCTTCCGTTTCGCTGGTGCCCTGCCCTGTGCCTGGTGTGGCTGCACCAGGGCAGTGACTGCCGTGGGGTGTTGGCTCTGGGGACGGCGGGAGCCCCAAAGCCTGGCAGGAGGTCGGTGGCTGTGCCCTGCATCCCAGTGAGGCCACGGGGAGGAGACTGGGACGTGTGGGGAGGGAGGCTGGGTGTCCCAGTGCAGCTGCAGAGCGAGGAGGGACTGGGGAACGGGATAAAGAACCAGTGGAAGGGCCCTCCTGCCTGGGGTCAGGGCAGAGGGCCTGCTCCACTTTTTTTGTTGGTTTTTTTTTTTTTTTAATTTTAGAATATGATGGGTTGCATTTAAGGTTTCTCCCAAGGGCTGATTATTTTCAGGTCATTAATTTTTGTGCAAGGAGTTTATTTTGACAAGCACTTCCATGATTAGGGCAGTGTTGAAATTAATACTATTCTGCCAAGAGGGGCTCCTGAGTTTCTGAACTTCCCTGACTTTCTCCGGCGGCGTGGCTGACTCTTGCTGACTGAAGCAGTGCTCGGCAGCAGGCGTAGCCCGTGCCGCTCAGCGTGCCAGCGGAGGAGGGTGCGAGGCCCCGGCTGGGCGCAGAGGGGGTGCCCCTGTCCTGGTGCCGCCCAGAAGGCAGTCGGCTGAGCCGAGGACCTGCAGAGAGGATGCTGGAGCAAACGGCCGACCAGTGGAGGTTCAGGGAGCTGGGCTGGCCACTTCCAGGGAAGGCTGGGGAGAGATCTGGTGGCAGCCTAAGGACAGGTACAAAGGCGGTGGAGCTTCTTGGTAGGACTGACAAATGCACGTGCTGCTGTGGTGACAAGCAGAAGCTTGGGAGATGAAGCGTTGCTGGCAGGGAGAAAGTTTGCACGAAGAGGGTGGCGTGGTGCTGAAGGAGGTGACCCAGAGAGGCTGCCGGGCTCCCATCTTCAGTGGGTTTGAAGGCTCAGCCAGAAGAGAGGACGAGGGACCTGCAGCGGTGTTGGCAACAGCCCTTCTCCGGCTGGGAGCCTGGGACAGGGGACATTGGTGGCTCGTCCCAGGGAACGTTTCTGTGATTTGATCAGCTGATGGGTGTCAGGAGCACCGGGAATGCTGACTACTTGGTGCAGAAGTATTTACTGTTAACGTGGAACGGGTGGCCCTGTGGTGGCCAGGCAGCAGCAGAATTTCAGAGAGGAGCAGGGACGGGGGCTGCGTCGCCTCGGGAAGGCTGGAGTTTGAGAGTAACGCGGCTTTGAACGGTTCTGTTCTCTGCACTTACAAGAGGTTACTCTTTTGGGATCATTGCTGCTTGCAAGTCCCATTTTAAGTTCGTATCGCAGTTTATAGTGTCACTAGATACTCTGAATCTAAAAGCAAACTAAAACTTCATTATGTAGCCATTAATCTTGTGAAATCAATCGGATGGGCAAATTTACAATTAAGGATGTGCGGGTTTTAGTTTTTATTTTGGATGGTTAAAGAGAAATCATACCCTTCATTTTCAGATCAGTTAATTTGAAGTTATACAGGGTGTATATATAAGTGTTTTTAATCTAAGCTTAGGACTAGCTGAAGTTTTATTTTAGGTACGTGCTCTGTCAGTACAAGGTTAGTGTTGGATGACTCTTGGGAAAAAAGATGCCTTTTCAGAAGTCACAGTTACAAATTGTTTTCAAGTAGGTAATTTTTATTGCTTCAGTAGAATTTGGGGCAGAGACTGGAAGTAAAGTTGAGTCTTAAAAATTCCATTCATGTATTTTAGTGTACTTGTATTCTATGGATAGTTCAGGAGTTGGGTTTCAGTTCTGCTGCTAAGTGCTGTAGTGCTCTAGCTGTTACAGCTGATGACAACCGGGTTTAGTTTCTTCACATTTTTGGGAGGCTTTTCGTTGTGTCGTTTTATATTGTGAAAGCAGTTCTTCAGCTTAATTTCTCAGAAATGAGGGATAAGTTTTGTTATTTCCTTTTATGCTGAGGCTGGCAGTTTGTGTTATTTTATTGTTTCTGTGATTGGCAGCCGAGCCTAATGTCACAGCTGGCAGTGGGAGCGCAGGGGCGGTGGCTTTCTGCAGCTATATTCAAAAACTGTCCATCAACAGCCTCCACAGGCGACTGAGAGAATGGGTTTTCTTGCCCATCTCTCCGAACGCTGCTCCGAGCCGCTTTTGACTGGCAGGGCCGGGCAGGGAGGATGGATGGATCTGTCACTGGCCCGTTAATTGTGCCCCGGCTCTCAGCCCCACATCGGGTCTTTGACTCCTAAGTGGCTCAATACAAAACAAATTAGCAGATTGTAGTCATATTTCTCATTCTATATGCTTTGACTTCCTTGAATGCGGTCCATAAATCATGCTGGCTGACACCGGGTGACTGATGGGAGCTGCTGGGAGACGCCAGCCCGGTCCCAGCGGTGCCACCGCCGTGCCCTGCGAGGGTGCCTGGGGCTGACCCTCTGGGAGTTTCCTGCAGCCCAGTGTCTCTCTGCTGCAATTGTTCTTAGGAGAAAAGCTTCGGGGTCCTATAAAAAAGGATTTAATATGTCAGCAGATTCCCTTTACAAGCCCCTTTGAAATATAAGATGTTTGTCTAAGGGTTTTCTCTTTTTACAAACTGGTATTTCAGCAAAATGTGAAGGCTGGGTGAAAAACCCGTTGCCTTTAAGGCTGTTGGCAGGTGGTGTTGCTTACAAAATAGCGTCCTTGTTTGGCAGACTCTCCATTGGGCAGGGGGAAGAATGGGATTTGTAGGTGGCAGCAATTAGCATAGGCAGGGCAGAGATAACAGGGGGGTCTGCGCTCGAGCAGATGTGGGGAGCTGGGGAGTCCCTGCCCGCCAGGGAATACGGGCACGTAGCTGCCAGCCACGGCAGCCTCCTCACCCCCTAAGGAAACCCCAGCCGTTCAAAGAGCCCAAACAAACTGACAAGCAATAAACGTTAGAGGTGTTCTGAAACTAGCTGGGATTTGTTTATTTCTGGAGAAGGAACATCTTATTGTTATTTCATGAATCCCTAGATTTCCTCTTCAAAATGCGTTACGGCAGAATGGCAAGGAACTGAATAACTGGGGCGTGGTAGAAATTTGGAGAGAGACTTTTCTCTCTATCTCGTTTGTCAAACTCGAGTTTGAATTTCATTCTTTTCCGAATATTGTACATCCGACGTGTTTTGAACTGGGAAGCACCGAATTTTGAAGAGGATATCGGCAAAGTTCATGTTATATATGTGGCTTCATTTTTTCTCTAGACTTAGGAAAACTTGAGTGGTGCTATTACATATAAACTGTGTGTAGTAAACTATTCTGTGTTGATACGCCACGTGAACAATAAGCCTGTAGTTCAAGTTACATAGTTGGAAATAGTTTAAGTGTTAGGATGTTTCCATTGTATGAAATTTTAAAATAAATATTAAATGTACGTGTATTGATAATTAAAGTCCAAGTGGCTCTTACCATGTCATTTCTGTCTCGTGACCATTATCCTGTGCTCCAGTACTATTGATATTTGCCAGATTTTAACAATTAACAGCAGATGCGTGTTAGAAATAAAAAATTCTGTCTTTTATTTAAACTGATAGAGCAGTACACATTGTTTACATATAAAATAAATTGAATGTTTGCATTTTTCTTGACAAGCTATTAATCTGGTTGAACCTTTATTACGTTATAGTGGCAGCATAAATAGGACATGGAGCTGATTTGATGGAGCAGTACATTGAACAGATGCACTAGTTGTTCCATTAAATCAAAATGACATTTCCATTAAGTATTTCAAACCTACTACACTGTAATTAAATGAGCTGTGGCCCATTGATTCCTCTTCTTGCCTCCTTTTTTCCTTCTTCAGCCCCCCCTCCACCTTTTTCCCCTCTTTTCTTTTTTCCCCATTCATATTGATATTGTTCTGCTTGGGGAGTGGAGCTGTGTATCTCCCGGTGTGAGTACCAGGGGCTTTGGAGACATCTGAGCATGCTGTTCTTATATTGTTCCTGGCATTCCTCCTTGTCAGTTCATCTATTTTGGTCCAAAATGTGGTTTCCTTTTCTGAGATTTTCAATCCAGAAAGTGCCATCTCATTTTAGCTGCAGAGCTCCTGCGGTTCAAGGTGTCCCGTGGCAAAAGCCACGTCAGGTTTCAGTGGCGTGAGGAGGGCGACGGCTTCCCGTTGTACTGCCTACATTTTAATTCCAAGCTCTGACAAAGAATGAGTTTTTAGAGTACAAAGCATTTAGGGCCCAGCTTGTTTTCTGTGTGTGCGTACCTGGGAACGGGATGGCAGAGCCAGTTGTCCGAGGACAAGGTGCAGCTCCCCAGATGTTGGAGCAGGACTCCCCAGATGTTTTGGGACGGTGAACTGCTGCCTGCCCAGACCATTTTTCGTGGCTTTTGTGTGTTCCTGTGAGGCAGCAGAGAACGAGCAACCTGATTTTGCAGAGAACTGCTGGGAACCAGCTTTAGAGAAAAGGTGTCATCACTTTGCTGGTGGCAGGAGTGACACCGTAGTGGTGTGTGGGAAGGAGTCAGCGTTTCTTTGGAGTAAGCCTGGTAGCGGCTGCCTTCGTTTCCATGCGTATCCTGGCACAGGCACCAGTGGGGAAGCGTGGGCAGAGGTCCACACCGTTGCCTTTGAGAGCCGAGACGGCTCCGCGGTGCGGGGCTGCGCCGGGGACGGGACGGTGCAGACGGCTCTGCCCGTCCAGGGTTTTCCCAGTTCTAAGGGAGAATTTCAACATCTTTGAATTTTTTTCTGTACAAAATTTTTAATAGTTTATCAAATTGATGTCTGACTTTTGCGCTGTGCGTTTTGGTCTCACGTTTGGGTAATTGAGACAAATGATTTTCCAGACATTGTGAAGTGTGGTTGGAAAATGATTTCTGTTTTGTACAGCAGAGGGCTGCCCTTCGTTTTGTAAGCAGTTGATTGCTGGCAGCATTGATTTATTAAGCACCTGAGAAGATGGTAGATAAGCAGGAATATTTTAAATAATTTAGCAACAAGCTTTGAGGTGGAATTCAAGCAATCAAAGTGCCAGTAATTAGCACAAGCTGTTATGAGAAGTACCCCAGCTGAACGCAATGGTTTCAGTTTATATAAAGTTTGGGGCTTTTTTTCCTAACTATGGTTAAAAATATGCAGCATGTTGATTTCCATTACATTCTTGCTTTCATTCTGTTTGCACAAAAAAACAACAACAACAAAAAAATCCACAAAGTTTTCATATGCTTTAGCAACTTACATTGTTATTATTTTGGAAGCGTTCTCATTCATGAAGAGTGTTGGATTTGTGTAAGAAATATCAATAATTGCTTTAAGAAATACCTAATTTAGTTCCCCTTTTGATTTAATAGAAGCAAAGCTAGCAAGTCAAAGAACTAACAGCAAGTGTGATCTTCCTTCTAATCCGAGTCCTGCATCGTTAAGACTTGCAGTGTCTATTAAAATCAGATCAGATCAGCAGTTCTTTAGTGACGAACCGTTTGTTTCTGTCTTATAACCTGTTGCTCTTTCTCCCAGGGAAAAGTGGCGCAGACAGCTTGCATGTCAGCCTGCCAGCATCTTTCCACCTCCCTGATGCAGATGCTACTGGACAGCGAGTTAAAGCAGATAAGCATGGGAGCAATCCAGCAGTTCAATTTAGACGTGATACAGTGTGAACGTAAGTCCGTGGTCCAGAATGCCAGTCTTTGTCTGTCTTAATGCAGAAGAGTTCTCTAATGTAAACCATAGAGTGATCTTTTCCCATGATCTACTAAAGCTTTGTCTTTTTTAAAAAAAAATCCCAAAACTATTACAGTACAACTTCTTGTAAAAATATTTATGAGTAAGTATGTTAACATCTAGGGGAAATTTTTTTATGAAACTTTTTTTGAACTCCAGTATCTGATTGAAATGTACATGTGTTGTTACTCCTGGTGGGATCATCGTCACTATATCCAGTAAAAATTCTAGTACAAGATTGTCCCAAACCACTGCATAAATCCTACACTTTTATGATTAAGGAAAAAAGGTCAAATGTCTGTGAAATGTTAATTTTCCCTCTTGAGTTTGTTTATTATTACACAAATTGAAGACGCGCTGTTACCCAGGGTTTCCTCCCTCCTGGAACTCCACTGCCCTACACGCTGTGCAGAGCAGCAGCCCTCACGTGGTGCAGCAGAGGGTGGTTTGTTCTCCTGTTGAAGGTACGGCATCAGGATTATTTGGTACAGGGGGTTCGCTGCAGCACTGGAGGGAGCATTTATTCCCTCAAGTTGGTAACAGCAGAGAGCTCGCCCGCGGCTGTATTGAGTGGTTTCAGCACAGTTTAGGGAAGCTTCTCAGAGAAGTTCGTTGCAACAGGTGACATCTCAGAGTCTGCGGGGTGAGGGATGGCTCGGTGCTCTGCTGCTGGGGTCTCATCCCATCGCAGGCACATTCCAGGCCTCCCTGTGGTGCCTGTGATTTATGCTCTTGCTCAGCACCCTCCCCCAGCTTTATTCCTTGACACTTTGGGATTAATGGATGCGACAGTGACATTTCAATTAGTGCTTAGAGTGTGAATAATTCACAACTGTCGGGTGTTTCCTACTGTATTGTATACATGGGTTTGACATTTTTCTTACAAGCACAGTGGAGTGTACTCACGTGCTGTTTGAGCGGAGAAGTTAAGTGAGGTGTAGAAAGTCGTGAGTATCTGAAGATACGTTTTAAAAATTTCTTGGCAGTGTTGTGGCTTGGCTCTGTGTTGAGCACTCACAAGGTAGTCGTCAGGTGGGCCTGCCATGAGCTGAGGAACACAAACCCTCTTCTCTGGAGGCCCCTGGCTTTACTTGCCTGCTCTCGGAGAGGGAAGCCGGGTTACCTTCACTGCCTTGCGACCATCCTTCACCCACCGGTCACACCTGGCAGCTCGGGGACCAGGAGGTGGCGGGATGTGGCCGGGGGCTGCTCTCGCAGCGGGTCCCCTGGCCATGTTTGAACAGCTGGAGCATCCAGCAGGGCCACCAAGTGCCTGCCGAGGTGGGCAGCCTTCTCTGCTGCTCCTTCAGAAACGCGTCTAGCTCTGCTGTCCTGCCTGCGCACCAGTGCCGTGGGGCTGAAGGAGACCTGTCCCAGCTCAGCTTCCGAGCCAAAGTCTGGACTCTGACTCTTAATTTCTGCCGTTGAGCAACAAAACTGTTTGTCAGGAATTAGGTGCTGAATTCCCAGACTGACAGGGGGGCACAACTAGACCGGGCTGTGAGAGAGTAATATCAGTATCCACAGACACACGGACATCAATTCACATATATCCTGTAGATGAAATGTATTGAAAAGTTCAAAGCAGAGGATTCAAAAGCAAATGACTGAAGTCACCTTTACAATATTTAAGTTTACCGTTCTCCTCTGTGTGATACCTCCTGGCCTGTTCTTGGGTTAGTTCCGACTTTTTCCATTACTGCTACCTCCTGTAAGCTCCGGGCTGGAGGGTGTAGGAAGAGCGTGGGGATTGACCCTGCTGTTCTGTAGGCACAGGGAAGGTCCCCGCGGTATCGGCAAAGTGCGGGGAAAGAACCAGGTTCACATAATGCCTGTTCAGCCTGCCTTCCCCAAAACGTGGAAGTTTCTGACTCAAACTAGTTTCCCCTGTATGTGACAGTTTAATGGTGGTCTTTGCATTTTCACTCTCTCATATTAGGAAATTCCTTACGCACACTAAAACAACAAAGCCCCCTGCCCCTGCAACCCTCCGTAAGCCTGGAATGAATGCAAGGGGGAGATGTTTTAAAAGGTGTATAAATGACAATGTTTCATTATTATCTGGAAAAGGACCCTTAGGACAAAATGAAGAATGTTAATCCTGTTCTTATAATATCTTCCTAAAATGCTGTGCAGTAGAAAATATTTAATTAGCTTTGTGAAACGGTTAGCAAAACTTAAAAGCCCAGCAGTGAGGGTGGAGGGGGAACGGTCTGACCGTTACCGTAAGCAGATTATCTTTTTGCCCTTTGAACTCATGAAATTGTAATAATGAAACAAATTCTGCTGTAGAAACCTGTCCAAAATGACCCAAATGTGAGAGTACGTGCGGGTGCTGTAAGCAGTGTCCCTGGTGTTGGGAATGCGTTCACACTGCAAGAGGAGCATCTGCAGTTCCTCGGCTTGGTACCCTGCGTGCCCCGGGTTCTGTGGCTGCAGAACCAGTAGGTTCTGTGTGGAACTGACTCCTGGTGCCTTCCTGGATGCACTGGGGTGCGTTCCAGACGGCGTCAGCCCGGTGAGCTGCAGAGAGGGCTCGGGACTGGGCGTTTGCCAGCCCCGACCTGCACTTGCCCGAGACAGCACAGCGTTCTCCCTCGGGTGTCAGACTGATGGTTCTTACTCCTTCGGTTGATGAGGTGTCCAGTCCTATTCAGGTTTAATTAAGTTTCCTGTTGCGTGACTGTCCATAAACATTGCCACAGTAATAGATTCTGCCTCTACTGCTGAAGCTGCTGCTCTGATACTATATTCATCTATTACTAAGCTATTCTTAGATACTCTGACACGGTCTTAGTAGCTTCTTGCACCACTTCAGTAAAATCTTTATTGTTTTCATTTACAGTTGTGTTCCATATCATGATTTTTCGCCTTGTGAGTGGTCTGAGTTCATTGCTCTCAGTTGAGCCCACGTGTTCAGGGTGGGCAGCTGAGCCCACAGCTGTACCATCCTGTTCGCTAGGACACCAACGCCTCGCTGGATTTTACGTTCACTCAATACAAATTTTCTAACTAGCCCTTAAAAAAGAATCTATTACTGATTACATATTCCTTGTAAATGTTAGTAGGAGCCCGGCACACTAGAGTTGAGCACTGGATCTGGACATTTTTTGGATACATTTGCTCCCTTTGATTTGACACTGAGTGACCTGGAGCATGGGGGAAAAAAAAGTTACCTTTCAGTGCCTCAGACCATCCTTCTCTCGATCAGTTACAGTAATATCTCCTCAGAAAACTTGTGTCAGGCTCCTTTGAATTGGGGAGGCAGCGGGTGCTTTGGCAAGCGGCTGGTAGAAATGTGTGACTGGGAGAGGAACAAAAAAAGTGTATTTGTTTTCCAGTTTGGCAATTATTGATTGTTTCCTGATTTAAACATATAGCTTTGTTTCATTACTGTAAGTCTCACCCTTTTTTTTTGTATTTTAAGGGTTGCTTTGCCTTCCGATGCTGCCTGTTTGTGGGTTCCTCAGGAGCAGAAGGAAGGGGAAGGCAGGAGCGGGCGTTTCAGCTCTGCTCTGACCGTAGACCCCTCTGCCTCTCACCCGCGCCTTAAACCACCTCCCACCTCAGTGTTTGTCTTTATTGCTCTTTGGCCAGAGGTGGGGGTTTATGGCCTGGACGCTGTCACAAAAGCAGATGTTTGAAAATGTTGACAGCCATGGAATTGGCGTTATTTCCAAATTCTTCAGTAATCATTCACCTGAGGCCAGGAGGAGATGTCGCCTTCTGCGGCGGGAGCATCACTCCTGGGTTAGAATTTTAACCACAGTTCCTAATGACACTCCCAAAGGTATTATTCCCTGGGATTATTGGAGGAATGATGCCGAAGTTGTTTGTTGATTTGTTTATTTTTAATCACTGTGAGTTATTAATTTGTTTCTATCAAACTAGTTTCATTCTAGTGCTTGCTGCTGTGATATCGCATAGAGCCTGATTTTCTGTTAGCTTTTCTTGAAAAGTCCACATCAGTAATATTTTTAACCTCTCTTTGCAGTGTTTGCTAGTTCTGAGCCTGTGCCAGGATTCCAGGGAGACACCCTGCAGCTAGCTTTCATCGACCTCAGACAAGTAAGACACTACTTGTTGGTTTTTATCCTGCTAATTTCCCCTTTTGACCAGTACCGAAGTTATTAAATTGGAGAACCTTTCATGTTTTTGCATTCCCACGTAATTGGTTTTGAAAAGCGGTTATTTGAAGTGTTGTTAGTGGCACTATTCCCTGTAATTTAGCGTGGCACTGCTTCTCCTGCGCGGTGTTAGGGGGCACTGTGCTGCTGGTGCTGCTCTTTGTGGAGGCGCCTGAATTTTGGTCCTGACGATTCTGTAAAGATCCTGTGCTGCCTTTTTGCAAGAGGGCACGTCACCCTGGTGCCTGCTGGCCTCGGGCCACTCGAGCAATTGCTTCTGTCCACAAAGCTGCTCCCTGGAGAGCAGAATCGGGCAGGCTGTTATTTAGCATTTCCTTTCCTTAATTTGTTACATAGCTTCTTCGAAACGGTCAGAAAGCAACTTTATTCCAACGGGCGGATCCTTACCCTAGATCACTTTTCAGTTTAAATGTCTTAATATTGGAAGCGCTTTTCCACAGTTCTTGCCAAAAGGGAGGTTTTTGCAGACTAAAATCTACTTCCCTTAATTTCACGTAGTTATTTCTATTCCCCTCTCTCCATAAATTCTGACACTATATCCACCCATAGCAATCGATTTTCAAAAACTTTTCATACTTGCAGTAAGCTTTTTTTAGAAAGGATTTATTATTTCACAAAATCGTGGCTACAAGTGTCATTTAAACAGTGACACGATTCATCCACTGCATGTGGAGGGTCCTTAGCTTTCTGCAGATGTTGGTATTTTTCAGCATCGTTATAAGCCTGTCAGAGTCACCAGAAAAGAGGTGCAGAGATAATTCCATACCGAATTGTCTATATGGTACGAGTACTTTTGCTTTTAATAATTTAGTAGATTTTTCACAGCAAGGCATTTCAGAAGGGAAAATTCTTGAGGCAGAAGTATTCTGATTTCTCCTAATTGTTCAGTAAAGTGTGTTTTTAAATTGAAGGGTTAAAAGACAGATGCCTGACGCATTCTCCCAGTTACATAGCAGTGAACAGTATCCGGAGCGGGGTAACCTGGGCGGTGTGAGGAGGATGCGGGGCGGTGGCTGTCAGGTTTGTTCCCGTGGAACCTGCTCATCAGGAGCCCCAGAGCAGCGTGTGAAGATGTGCTCTGCCAGGCAGCAGGTACCACAAGTCCTGCCGTGCCTAGCAGCCTTCCTCCCTTGAGTTCTTCTTTACCCTCCTTTTATTATCACTGTTAAAAGTGCTAAACATCTTCCAATCTGTACTAAGTCGCTTTGGTTGAAGGGAAGGATGTTAAGAGATTTTGGCACCATTTCTGTCATCCGTGGAAGTGGTATGAACCCTTGCGGAGCCCTTGTGTGTTTCAAGGGCAAACGTGATTTCAGCTGTGCAGGAGGGCAGCGTGTGTACATACTGGCCACAGGAAATAAGTGATATTTCTGTATGTTTTAGGCACCAGCTGCTGAGCATGTCATGGGATGAACGTGGGATTATGTTGCTTATGATAGCTCTCAGTTTATGTTAGCAACTTCCATTTGGAATTCTCTTGGTGCAAGTAAGGCTTTAGAGAGGATGCTCTGTATGCCATGGGAATCTAATCCGTTCCAGATACTTCATAAACAGCCAAAATCTGGGCAGCTCTCTTTATTAGCTTGCAATTGGAGCTTGCAGAGGTAGAGTAGTTCTAGTATACTTGTTTTGGCTTTGACTGTATTTTTGTGTGCCTCACCAAAAGCACAAAGGTATTGCAAGTCGACATTAAAAACAGCACTTGCCATTTAGTAAGGATTTGCAGTGTTTTCCCTCTCTTCCTTATTTGTGATCCATTTCTGTCTTAATAGGGTGGATGACAGTTCGTTTCAAGAATACTTAGAAAGGCAACAGAGCCTTTTTCAGAAGGTTCTTATAAAAGGTCAGGCTTCTGTTTTTCAGTTTGAATTTGATACTTCTCCGTGAATTGCAGGATATGAAAGATAAGGAAGTGGGTCCCGTGGTCGGGCTTTACCTGCCCACCCGGGCTGTGCCCCCGGGTCACGCTGCCGGTGCTGGCTGTTTGGTGCAGAGGAGCTGATGACAGGTAGGGGCTGATACGAGGGGAGAGCCTGAACCGTATCAAAGCTAAAAGGCAGGAGATTTGGGACTCAGTGAGAGACTGTAGCTAAAAGATGGATCAGCGGGATTGCCCTCTCCTTAAACAGCAGCTGACCTGCGAGGGATGAGACCTTATCCTCCTGCCAGTCACCGGGCTGCTAATGGAAGCCAGTTATCTCAACAAGGGCTTACTCTCGCTGCTGTGCGAGGGCAGCGTGTAAGATTAATGAGGACCGGGCAGGAGACCAGTGTAGGGCATTTTGCTAAAGAAGTGACTCACAAGGAGCCAGCTGGGCGGGTGGAGAGGGGAGAGCCACGCTTGGGAAGGAGCAGCTGTGGAAGGAACTGCCAGGGGTGTTTCTGTCCTAACAGTTCCTGGTCCGTGGTCTTCCCCTGAACGCAGCGTATAGGCAGCCCCTCGTGCCCAGCACGGCCACTCCTTTCCTTCTCCCTTCCACAGAGGCAGGAGAGCAAACAGAAGCGATTGGCACGGGGAAGAGCTGCCCCTAAGGAGAGAGCAGCGTTAGTGCAGGGAGCCTGGAGCCGGGGCAGGCACTTACCGGTGTCTCTTCTCACGAGCCACCTCTTTCTCCTTGCACTGTCCCCTCTTATGCTCGTCATACTTAACGTGCTCCTTGGAACCCTGGTTATCTGTAGAAAGCCTGGTCAATAAAGATTTTTGTGCCGTTCCCATAACCGTAGTATCCGAGCGTCGTGCCGAGGTGTCCCGGGGTGGCTGGCCCATCACACCTGGGGCGTTTGTGCTCTCTTCGGTTTTCTTCTGCCGGGAGGAAGACTTTGACGTGCCTAGGTGACTTGCTGATTTTCGTATTTTGCCTGTGCTCTGCTATATGTGTTTGCAGACAAGATAGAAATTAAGTTTCAGCAGGGGGGGTGGGCACAATTTCTGAAGATCTTGAAAGCTTATATATATAACGTGAAGCAATGTTAAAAAAAACCATTAATCCAGGATAACTTCATGTTTGACGCCTTGTCCCTGTGGGTGGTTTTCTTCCAATGGAAGAGTCTGTGTTACTTGCTTTGTGCTGACTGGTAGGTAACGAGCGTGGTCACCAACATCCCTGGCTTTTGCACCTCGGGGAATCTGCATCGATAGCAGGCAGTGGACTGTTCTTCAAAGGGTACGTGTGCCTACAGCGTCATCCCTGGGCTGATAAGGGGGGGTTGCGTTTCACCCCCGGGAGGATGGGCAGAGGCTGCAGGACCTCAGAGTAACACTGGCTGTTTTCTTAGGGGGGTACCTGCAGCTACTGCAGGGGCAGTGCCAGCGTGCAGCCACCACGCTCGCAGAGACCCCACCGCTGTGGTCACGGAGAAACTCCCAGCTCCAGCTGGTTCAGCAGCTCCCGGAGCAGCGAGCAGCTGATGAGAAAATGGGGTTAGACTCATGGTTCCGTGCAGCTGCAGCCGTTGCGTCATGGCTCGTGCCCCTTGTCTTAGCGTCTGACCCCAGGTGGTGCCTGTGCACACCCTGCCACCCCCCCTGGAGCCACCCCGGGCCAGGACGTCGTCGAGGTGGCACGTGCTGCTTTAGAGAGGCTGGTCTCTGGCTTCTCCTGACGATGACCCGGCCGTCCTGCGGCCTCCGTCGTGCTCTGGAGATAATCTCTGTGGAGGGAGCCAGGGTAAATAGCGTAGTGGCCCAGGGTGAGGTGGGATGAACTTTGGGGATTTTGCTGCCAGTTGGGATCCTAGGTCAATCAGCATTAACCTTCAAAAGTAAACAGGTCTTAGTTTGTCCTGCTTGAATTGGTCTCTGAGGAAGCTCAGCCTCCGACGTGGATTAGCTTTGTCCTGGTTATGATCTGTTCTTTTGTGCCTAAAGACTAAGGTTACACTCCTGGAATGTGAGACAGTTTTTTGGGTGTCCTGGACACTGTGAAGAAAAGGCCCGAATCTTACAGCTTGTGCATTATTCTTTGGAGAGGCAGCGTAGTGTGTGCCGGACAGGAGCGATAACCTCGGGTCGTCTGCGAGGTCAGCGGTTGCTGTCCTGGGGCAAACTTCATGATTCTTACGCAGCTGGGTGAGGGCTGGGGCAGGGAGGCTCCTGGGCTCAGAACCGCACCGGTTGGCATCGCGCCGGGCAGCGTGCACCTACACACCTTCAGTTAAGATCCCAGTGCACGCTGCACGTGTGGCACCGACACACAGCGGCTTCTCAGAGCACGGAGCTCTCAGGAGGAAGGGGGGATCCCTCCTGGGGAGGTGGCAGACTGTTCGTGAGCACCCGTGCTCCCCGGCGGGACCTCTGTGTCCCAGCGTGGGCTGTCCCCGCAGGCTGGGGTCACAAGGAAGATCCCACTCAGTGCCCCGCACACGGGAACAGACCGGCTCCTTTCTGGGATGGGGTTTATTCCTGCCAGCTGCTAAGAGTTAGGGAGCTCTGGAAGCAAATGCACAGCGATGGGCAGCAGGGGGTCGAACACAAGCAGGGCTTTGGGTACACCCTCTTGATAAGGGTCTGAGAATGAACACGGGATGGCAGGGCAGGCGTTCCCCGGCAGTAGGTGTTGCTGCCAGGAACTCAGAGTACGTGTGCCAGGTACTTACGTCCTTTGGGATGTTAAATCACTCATTAGGTTTAGTGTAAAACAGATTGTATCCAGTTCAGCACCTGAATGCCCATTGTCCAGCAGAAAAGTGCAAATAATGTGCTGGTGCCGAGGTTTTGCTCTGGGTCCTGAATTACTGACCGTGAGGGGATGGACCTGCAAACAGGCTTGAAAAACTCAGTGTACAAGTGCTTTTACAGCACGTCAGTAGCCCTATCCCTACCTTACCGAGCTAAAATGATGTACAGATGGCCATTGACCTACAAGGTACACCACTCCATTTACAGCGAAAGCTGTGCCAGTTCCTCCAGAGGGAAATACAGTCTAGATTGTGCACAGACTGTGGTGAGAGGTGTGATGCTCAAACTGAGTGTCTTCTCCTAATTGACAGTAAAGAATGCTGTAGGTGCCTAAACTATGGAAGTTACCAAAACCAAGGAAATAATTTTCTTGTTGTTTCTTTAAGCCAGTTCATTCAAGCGATACAGTTCTCTTAGTTCTCCACTTACCCAACCAGAATTCGGTGAGCTGACAAGAAATCTGTACGGTGGATTTAGAGAACGACAGAACTGCACGAAGCACTGGCTCAGCTTGACTTAGAGACCTGTCGGTAACAGCCTTTGCCTAAGAACAGAAGCCTTAGTTGAACAAGAGGGGATTTTGTCATTGTTGGGTGAATTTATAGTTTTTGGAGCTGAGGCAGGAAAGGGTGTGTGTCGATCCCATTTGCCATGTCCAGGTGAAACACTTGGTGTCTTAGAGCAGGGGAGGTCCAGCTTCTAAATATTGCTCTCATACAAATTACTAAAAGTTTCACTGGAGACATTGATCAAAGCAGATATTACAAAAAAAAAAAAAAAAAAAAAAAGAAAGAAAATAGGTAAAAGGTGCTGTCAAGACTGTTTAGGTGGACATATCTGAGCCCCTGTCTGAAGGCTACCGACAGTCACATTTAATCAGCTTTCTGCTCTTCTTTTGAGTCATCAGCACTTTGACAAGACAAGGTTCAGAAACAGTTAATCAAGTCATTCAAAATCTGCAGTTTATGATGAAAGCTTCCTTTCTGTTCAAAAAAAAAAAAAAAACCAT
>VZRU01018993.1:172424-201920 GCA_013398155.1 Pedionomus torquatus | reverse complement strand
CGGGGGCCGGTGTCTCCGGGCACCGGAGCGGGCGTTGCTCTGTCCGGTGCTCTGTCCTGGTCCTCAACGAGCACCGGCGATAAATCCCAGGAGGGGAGCGGTCTCCGACGGGCGGCGTCGTCCCGCAGCCCGAGCGGGGAGCGACCCCCGAGTCACCACCTCCGCGCCCGGGATGCGCCGCGCAAAGCAAATAGTTAAAGATCCTGGGGGGAGGAGCCAGGCCGCAATCCGCAATTAAAGATGAACTTTGGGTGAACTAATTTATCGGACCAAGGTAGGGTGGGCAGCAACCTGGGAAGGGTATAAAAGGCGGCCCGCGGCGAGCCCGGCCCACGCACTCGGAGCTCCCGGGGGGCCGGGCCGGACTCTCCCCAGCCATGGGCTTCTCCGCCCTGGTCACCAGCGCCCTGTGCACCTTCCTCCTGCCCCTGCTGCTTTTTCTGGCCGCCGTCAAGCTCTGGGACCTGTACTGCGTGAGCAGCCGCGACCCCAGCTGCCCGCTGCCGCTGCCCCCCGGCACCATGGGGCTCCCCTTCTTCGGGGAGACGCTGCAGATGGGAGCGGGGAGAAGGGGAGGCGATGCGGGGAGGCGATGCGGGGAGCGGAGCAGCGCTCCGGCTCCTCCTCTGGCCGCAGGGGGGGGGATAAGCGGTGGCTTCGCCGGGCTCCCGCGGCCAGGTGGGACTCGGCTGCTCTCCCGGCCCCTCCTCTCCTTTAAAGCCGTTCCCTGCTGTCCCCCCCTCCCCTGGGCAGAGGCGGAAGTTCCTGCAGATGAAGCGCAGAAAATACGGCTTCATCTACAAGACTCACCTCTTCGGGCGGCCCACGGTGCGGGTGATGGGCGCCGAGAACGTGCGGCACATCCTGCTGGGCGAGCACCGGCTGGTCTCGGTGCAGTGGCCCGCCTCGGTGCGCACCATCCTGGGCTCCGGCTGCCTCTCCAACCTGCACAACGGGCAGCACAAGCACCGCAAAAAGGTACGGCCCCGACGGCGGGCGGGGAGCGGGGGCGGCCGCCCCGGGCGCGGCAGCTCAGCCTCCGTCCCCTTCCTCCTCCTCCTCCTCCTCCTCGTCCCCCCGGGCAGGTGATCATGCGGGCCTTCTCCCGGGACGCCCTGCAGCACTACGTGCCCGTCATCCAGGAGGAGGTGAGCGCCTGCCTGGCACAGTGGCTGGGCGCCGCCGGGCCCTGCTTGCTGGTGTACCCCGAGGTGAAGCGCCTCATGTTCCGCATCGCCATGAGGATCCTGCTGGGCTTCCAGCCCCACCAGGCCAGCCCCGACGGCGAGCAGCAGCTGGTGGAGGCCTTCGAGGAGATGATCCGCAACCTCTTCTCCCTCCCCATTGATGTGCCCTTCAGCGGCCTTTACCGGGTAAGGCTCCCGGCGGGCTGGGAAGAGAGGGGTACCCTGGCAGCCAGGGCAGCGGGGGGACGGGATATTGGCCCGCGTCCCACGTTGCTCTCCCGGCTGCCTGGCCAGGGCTTGCGGGCGCGCAACATCATCCACGCCAAGATCGAGGAGAACATCCGTGCCAAGATGGCCCGTAAAGAGCCTGAGGGTGGCTACAAGGATGCACTGCAGCTGCTGATGGAGCACACGCAGGGCAACGGGGAGCAGCTCAACATGCAGGTGAGGTTTCCCAGGGCCAGGTCCGTTCTGTTCCCTCAGCCCCTCTCTCAGCAGCGTGCCCATCTTTTGAGGGCTCAGCCCCCTCTCCCCTGGCTTGTGCAGCGCACTGGGCTGCAGAGGCTGCCTCCAGGCTGCTGGACGGGCAGCACTGCCATCCTGGCCCCTGGGCATCTCCTCCAGTCTGAGAGTGATGCTGTGATGGGGTGGAGGAGTGGGCCCGGGGGAGGGTATTGTATTCAAGACCTGTTCTACGTTCCTCTGTCCTGTGTGTGTAAGGAGCTGAAGGAGTCTGCCACAGAGCTGCTGTTTGGGGGCCATGAAACCACTGCCAGCGCTGCCACATCACTGATCGCCTTCCTAGGGCTCCACCACGATGTCCTGCAGAAAGTGAGGAAGGAGCTGCAGGTGAAGGTGTGTGGTTTTCCCCTGGAGCCATTTCACAGGAGTGGGCAGTGGGAAGGTCCCCCTAAGAGCAGGGTCCCCGACAGGACCCCCCTCATGCAGGTGGTGCCTTTCTTTGAGGGGGTGGCAGGAAAACATCACTCACCGAGAGGCAGCTGCTTTACAGGGCCAGGAGCCCTGGCTGCCCTCTCCGTAAAAGTCACGGCAGCATCTTCCTTCCTAGGGGTTGCTCTGCGGTCCTCACCAAGAGAAGCAGCTGGACATGGAGGTCCTGGAGCAGCTGAAGTACACGGGCTGTGTCATCAAGGAGACCCTCAGGCTGAGCCCTCCTGTTCCTGGAGGATTTCGAATTGCACTCAAGACCCTCGAGCTGAACGTGAGCAGGGCTGGGGCTGGACTCCGCAGCGGAGCAGGGTGCATCTGTGTAGCCTGGCTGGGGCAAGCCGGGAGGGGTGTGTGGGGCCACCGACGTGTCCTGCGCTGATGCTTCACCGCATTTAACACAGCGAGGTGCTTCATGTCTCCTTCCTCTTCTTTTGGCAGGGTTACCAGATCCCGAAGGGCTGGAACGTTATTTACAGTATCTGCGATACCCACGACGTGGCAGATCTCTTTACCAACAAGGATGAATTTAACCCAGATCGCTTCATGTCCCCATCTCCAGAGGATTCTTCTAGGTTCAGTTTCATCCCTTTTGGTGGGGGCTTGAGGAGCTGCGTGGGCAAGGAGTTTGCAAAAGTCCTTTTAAAAATATTTACAGTGGAGTTGGCTCGGAGCTGTGACTGGCAGCTGCTGAATGGACCTCCTACAATGAAAACGGGCCCCATAGTGTACCCCGTGGACAATCTGCCGACCAAATTCATAGGTTTCAGCGGCCAAATCTGAGAGTTCGACATTGCCTCTGGCTGGATTTCTATATAGCATCTAATATGTACATAGCAACTTTTTATAGTAACAAAGGCCTTTAAATATTTAAACTTGTAAATGTACAATAGTTATTTATGTCTTCTAAATATTTCAAAAGGCTATGATACTTTTTTTTCCCCAAGCACTACAATTATGGGTCTCTGATTCATAATTAGATAATGTTATTTCTATAGAAATAAGTCTTCCCTTATTTAAAAAATCTTCCTGAAAGCTGGCCAGCTGAGCATTTGAAGACAGATCACAATGGTGTGTGTATTAGGAAATATTCTTAATGGCATCTGAAACAATGGTAACTAGCCACTCGTCTAAATTACCTAAAATGGTTATTGTTTGAAACTGTTTCCAGTATTATTTCTGTCTAGGTCTTACGTTTCATGTGTGAATTTTAAGTTTGATAATAAAGTTTATTTTTGATGATGCTCTGTATGCAGATCTGTGTCTGTGCTAGAGAGCAGCTTAACCAACAGGTCTAAAGGGTTTGGGTGCAGATCTGCTTCTTCTGAGTGAGCTATCTGCTGTTTCTACTCTGATAACCCTCCTCTGCCTCCCACCCCCCCGTGTGCTTGTGAATAGTGAATTGTTTTAAGTTTCAGCTTGTAAGTGGCAAGAGTTGCGCAAGAACATGCGCGCTCACTGAAAACAGTGTGAGGTGACAGGGGGTGCCACAGGGCTCCTTATCAAGCTCGAAATCTTGAGGCGGGGAAAGAATCCATAGCGGTTTTCTCCCCATTAGTGCTGACCTGTGTGAACAGCCCACGGGGTCTTGCCCTGTGTGGAGGCTGTTGGCCGTGAAGCTTCTGAATCTTTACTTAGGAAGGTGTCTCTTATCAGCTGGTAGAGCAAATAAAATCTGCTGTTTCTCCTTGAAATGCGGCAGCGCTGGCTGGGTCAGAGCCAGAGCACGCATTTGGTTTAAGAAGTTCTTTCCCGGAATTCAGCAAAGTGAAAACTAAAAGGCAGGCACTAATGTGAATTGATTAACAGGGAATCAACTGTTGAGATGCAATTCCCTGGGGGTGTGCAAGCAGGGCAGATAAAATGCCCTGGGCATGACCCCTGTTTTGGCTTAACCATAAGGTTTTTTGTGCTCTTCCCCCTTCTTCTTTCCCACCCCCCCTTACTACACCTATTAGTCTTCCCTCAAAAGTCAAACAACGTAGGCTGCCTCTATAAACATCTACCAAGTAAACCCATGTAATCCAGTGTCGCGAGCGCTCATAGCACCACACAGACTGGTTTACTTTCTTGTTTGCTCCTGGAAAACAGTCACTTTTGCATTGTGCTCGCTGAGGTCAAAATTCAGGATGGAGTTAAGTTGCTCAAAGTCGCTGCAGGTGTTTAACAGCTTCATCTATGAAGTCCGGGGCTTTTGTTTTACGGAGTGTTTCTATAGTCCAGTTGATGTGTTTCCAGCTGGCACTTTAAGTGCATCAACTTCTAATGCAAGAACTTGGCTACAACTTATGTACGTGTAACTAGCAACTCTTTTTCTTAGTCAATTTATTTTAGTCTTAAAATACAAAAAAATACTCTTTTTAGATTGTGCTTGAGTCATCCTGGCAATGTTTAAAATCTTAAATAACTTTTACCGTGCAAACCTCTTGTACCATTATGTTTTTCAGGGACTTGATAAATAACCTCAGACTAAGGCTCCTTTATCACCGATACAGTAGTGGGAAGTTGCAAACCCTGATCCTGATTTGCAGGTGATCTGAAGTCTGGAGACCAGCAAACCTCTTGGTTATCCCTCCTTAACTGTTTCTCCTTAATGTTTTAACATTCTGCAAAGCCAAATAGATGCTGATATTCTTTAAATGTTTTGTTTATTTTTAATTTAAATCTTTTATATGTGGGAACTTTTTGCAGGGCTTTCATGTATTTTTTTAGCTTATATTTTGTTTTTATAAAGAATAGGAATCTAAGTGCTGTCTGGAGTATATAGAGGAAAAGAACACTCTTTCACAGTGTAAGTCTGAGGTCATACATGCATTTCTCTTGTTCCTTTTTTTTATTTTTGAATCAAGTTTGTAAGGCTTTTATGTTTGGGGGGAAAAAAAAAATCATATACTTAATTTGATTTTGCCTGGACATCTGGGGGCACCTCCTCAGCTGTTGTAAATCACGAGAGCATAACCCGTGTTAGGTACTGCCCCTGTGTAATTAATCTCTGTAGTTAAACGCTGTCACTGCTGTGTAATTTAGGCATCTCGGAGCTACCTTTAAACAAGCTGTCCCGAGAGGTGGTAGCAGCGTAGCTGCAGTAATACGGAGCTCTGTGCAGGTTAATTGCTAAAATATTTGCCCGGCTTCTTGAGCAGCTTTTACAGCCCCTGCTAATCTCCTGCGCAGCTGTAGCTGGCAGCTCGTTGCTGGCTGCAGACCAGTTCCAGGTGAGCTCTGGGGTATCACACCAGCTCTGCGGTGCCTGGTGGGGGCACCCACCTGGGCCAGGGTTGCCATTTAGGGGGTGACCAGTGCCTGCATCCCCGGCCTCTGCTCCTTCTGTTATGCTGTGTCCAGGAACTGATCCTGCTGAAAAATTATCTACCCAAACCCCACTGTTTTTCAGGCAGGCCAGGTTCTGGCCCCGGCTCCCCATGTGGACACCTTGTGCTGGGGGCTGCAGTGCAGAGAGGAGGAAGAGGAAGAAGCTGCTTCGTCTGCTGCAGGGCTGACAGGTAGTTCCCAGAGCCAAGCTCCAACTCTTCTTTTTTAGGTGTTAGACTATGTCACTGTGAGCCACTGGTGCTCTGTGACACTAGATGTGTGGTTCCTAACAACGCCGGGGTGTGTCTGTTACTGAATAACGGTGACAGCGAAGAAAGAGAGTGGGGTGAAATCAACTCCCGACTGAAAGGCACCAGTACTTCCAGACGAGGTCAGAACAGGTAAGAGTGATTTTTGGTAACGGTTACGTGAGTAAGGAAAAAAATGTGCAAATGAATGCTGGGACTCACCGGAAAATAAAATAAGTTACTTAATTAAAAATAATTTGAACATTTATTTATTTTGTCCTAGTGAAACTAGGATGTGTTACTTTCAGCAGCTGAGTCCAGAAAGGATTTTTTTTCTTTTGGCTCGCAAAAGCACCAAGCAAAGGGACAGCATCACTTCAAGCCCTGTATACTTAAGGTTTTGCCCTTACATTTTTAAGTTGCCCGAGTGTAAGCAACCCACTGCAGCATTTCTTTGCCTTAAGCTCTCACAGACCATCTTTCTCGGAGCAGTCTAACAACAACCTCTACAAGCCTGTAGGATCCTGCACAAGGTGCTGTCTCTGCTGGACATTCACAATAACCGAACTTCACTGTGTTGACTTTTGGCACCGCTTTTGATATTATAAAAGGCAGTCACAAATCTTATGCCTGGGCCATACTGCTCAGTAGGGTACGCTCCAGCCCCAAATTAGTGATTTTATTTATGGCTTAAAGGTACTAGGTTGTCTGTAGTTGTCTTCTCTGTTATAGCACAAAAGAGTGGGTAGTTTTGGACAGCATTTGGTAATCCGGATGGTTTTGTTTGCCAGGTGGTTTGCATTGTAAATTCTCTGACAAGTTACACATCCAGCATGCAATGCAAAACATATACAGATTAGCAGCAAAGATTCAAAAAGTTTATTAGTTGCAACCATTAGAGTGATAGATTAGGAGAAAGGAAACAGAACTGGCAGCAAGTTTAGAGAAGGCTCATTACTAGACTGGCTCGTTCCACTTGTTTAATAATGTCTTATGAAAAATGTTATATGAGAAGTTCAATGAATAATGCAGCCTTCATTAAGTTATGTAAATGAATGCAACTTCGTGGGTGGGTTAGATATAAAATATTTAACAAATCTGTTTACATCCAGAGAGTAAGAGCAGCAGAGACAGCTTTTAAAGAATCTCAGATTAAAATATTTAAAAGGTGACAGACAAGAAAAGTGTGGTAGTAGGACATAGCAGTGCTGTTGAAGTAGGGCTTTACAGCTCGCCTGGCAGTTGGAACATAGGCAGGGACACGTAGTAGGTATTCTCAGTTAATTAAAGTGTTATTTGTTCCTGTCTCAGCAGTCCCACTGAAGCCGTTGCACTCGTGGTGCTGTTGGTGCCCCAGAGCCGTGTGTGCGATCTGCCGGGCCAGGAGGACCATGTTAGCAGAAGTGACTTATGATGTACGTGTTTGGCAGGTCATTCTGTTCACAAACACGCAATCACTCATACGCTGGCTGATTTCAGTGCTTGCCCCCCTCCTCCCCATTTATGACCATTTAGGAAAGCGTAAGTCTCCACAGGTGAAGTTCGCAGGATGACTGCCGCAACATGGGAAAATGATAACCCAAGGACGGAGTCAGCTCTTGACAGCGCGCTTTCCTGCCGCACCCACAAACACCAGCCTTTCTTATGCCTCTTCCAAAACAAATCCTTGGATTTGGGCCTCACAGCTTACCCAGAAGGTCAAAGATTGTTGGAGGCTGTTTTTCAGCAAAAGGGGGAATAAATTCTAGAGCTGAGGGCCCCTCGCAGGATCTTTCCAGAGATAAGTTGCCAGCAGGCAGTCCCACGTGCACTCCTCTGCGAAGGAGGCAGCTCAGACACTTTCTGAGGTGGTTGGGAGCTGAAAATACGGAGATGTGGGTGCTGAGCAGCAGTCCAGGTACAGCCGAGGCAGCTGAAGGAGATGTGCAGAGGCACGCAGCTACCAGGTTGTGCTAACTCATCTCGTTAACGCTGCTTTAGATGAAATGCCTTCCCCCAGGAGCCACTGCTCTGAGGGAAGAGCACCAACTTCATCTGGGGCTTTTTCTGCTTTAGATGTATAGAGTCAACATTAATTTAATATGTCTGTATCTCAGAAGTATGCTGCTTTTCCATGTAAAATGTCAACAGAATAAGCATCTTTTTAGGATTAGATCTGAATTTGTAGTGGAATGATGGCAGGTCTTGGTTTTCTTGGCTTGCTGTCTTAACTGTCAAAAGCAGCACGAGACTGTGGTATGCTTTATCGAATAGCCTTTATTTTATGTCTAAGCCCATCTGAATCAACAACCTGCCTGTATCCTATGGAGAAGGGAGGAGGGGGCTGGATAGTGCCCTGCTAGCTGTAGCAGTGGCAGCCTGCGCAAATCGGGTTGGGTTTTTTCCCTCTTACAAGGCCACAGAAACACGATTACTCGTAAAACACCCCACCTTTCTCCAAAGCTTCCCTCGGGACTGCAGAGTAAGTGGAAGGAGCTCCCTGCCCTGGCAATAGCCCCCTTTTTTGTCCTTTGGGTTGACCAGAATGGCAGCAGACGGGGTGGGAAGGCTGGGGAACCGCCAGTGACAGCCCCAGCACCCCCACTGCAGGGCACACAGGTGACTGTCACCCCAGAGTCACCCTTCGTGGCCCAACTTCCCTTCCTCTGCGGTGTCGTTACATTAAATATACATTACTGATGTTAACGAAGCTGCCTAGAGCAACTGCAGCAAGCTAGCACATGCATTCCAAATCTGGCAGTTAGAGAAGTTCATTAATCTTATCAACAGATTGCTTGAAGTGATGGCATGTCGTGACCTTTTTGCTCATTGTATGAAGCGAAATGGCTCAGAATTGTGACGTTTCTGAGGGACCCTTCCCTCTAACTGGGACCGAGGGCGTGCTGGTCACTGAAAAGCACTAATTGTCAGTCAGCATTTATGGAAAAAAATGCAATTTTCAAGCACGGGGACGTACACAGAAAAGTACCTTTCACAGAGACAGGTTTCCCACCTGCAAAGTGGAACCATCCGCCTTTTACAGAATCATCTTATCGTTCTCCTGTTTTGCATACTCTTTATACTTTTTTTGTTTTAATCACCAGGTTGCAGATGTGCTTACTGTCAGAGCATTTAGAAGGAGGGAGGAGACCGAGCGTGCTGATGTGGAAAACTGAGAATCCTGAAGCAGCCAAAGGTACTACTTGTTTATTTTGGTGGCTCCTGGGTGATTGTTCTTTTCACCTTTTATTAACCTGCAAACGGATTAGACCTCGTAAACTAAAGAGCAGAGACCGGTGCACAACCCGCTGCCCCAGAGATAAGGTCACAAAGAGGGGACGTGTCCCGAGTACAACCTTGGAGAAGACATAGAAGTCTGAAGGCATTTACACGAGGCTGCCATTGCGCTTTACTAGCCTGACTGTGATTTACCGTATCAGTTCAGCTGCTGACACCTTTATGTCCCTCCCTCCTATCCCAGCAGGCCACAGAGACACAGGCCATGATAGATGCTGCTGAACTTTTCCTCTGATCACCTTCTGAAGAACTTTCCCATAATCTATTGTTTTCTATCACAGTGGAAAACAAAACAAGGGTTTTTTTGACTTTCACTTACCAGCTATTTTGCCCTAACTTTAAAGCAATGTACTGAATTTATTACATCAGTGTGAAAGAAGTTTTAAACTCTTGTCTCTTTATCCTACTCCCTGAACTTAACATGGTCCAGAGTAAATCAACGTAATTGCTGCTAGACCTACATTGTTGTGGGAATGTTTTATATTCCATGTTGTCAGTTATTTAGAACAGTTAATTGAAATTGCAAACATAAAAAGAGGAAAGCTACAGTTAAGAAATTAAGGTTTTTTTTGTGTGTGTGTGTGTGTGCGCCTGTAGCTACTGTATGAATTACACAAAGACCTAACATTAACTTTAATGTAAGACCAACAGTTTCTGGAGTATCTATAAGAAAAAAATACAGTTGCGGATTCAAGGCAAGTATTTCCAGTAGCTGACCACATAAAAATATAAGAAGTCATTCTGGATGGAGGATTGAGAGAAGCAGCTGGCCTAGCATTCTTCTCCAAAATGCCAAAATACCTACCAACACGTTGCATTTGCTTCTAAATAAGTGCATGCCCCGGGCTGCACCTGGTTTGGTCTCATCAGAATTCAGCGGCAGTATTACAGCATAAAGGGAAGAGAAGGGCACAGCGATGTGAGGAAGGGGAGTCCTGCAGAGTGCTGCGGGGGGAGCAGAGGCAGGAACCGCGGGAAGCCCCTGCCCGCCGCTCCCGGGGGGCTCCGCGGGGACGCGGAGGGCTGTGCCCAGCAGCCAAGGGGCGGCTGGGCTGGCAGGAGGGTCCCGTGGCGTTCCGATGGCGGCGCTGATGGGCCCCATCCCTCCGGCAGAGTCACCCTGGAGGAGCTCCGGGACCACAAGGCGCCCGGGTCTGTCCTCCCTGCCTTCCCCGCGGCCCTCTCTGGGTTGTGACAACTCAGTGGTGCACTAATCTGGGTCCTGTACACTGATGGCAGCGAACAATTCCTGTTCCAACAGGATTTTCACTGCAGTGGCCAGAGAGGCCACACTTTGTCAGCTGCCTGCACGGCAGAGGCCCGGCCCCGTGAGGCAGCGGGGACCTGGGGACGGACGGGGCAGCAGGGCCTGGGCCGGGCCGCGTCCCACCCCGGGCCGAGCAGGCCGCGCAGCCGGCCCTCCTGGACCAGACACCTTGGACCGGACCGGGCCGGACCGTGTCCCACCCCAGGCCGCGCAGCCGGCCCTCCTGGACCAGACACCTCTGACCGGACCGGGCCGCGTCCCACCCCAGGCCGCGCAGCCGGCCCTCCTGGACCAGACACCTCTGACCGGACCGGGCCGCGTCCCACCCCAGGCCGCGCAGCCGGCCCTCCTGGACCAGACACCTCTGACCGGGCCCGGCTGCCACCGCGTGTCCTCGTCCTGCCCTCCAGCTGGCAAAAGAGGTGCCATCGCTACGGGTTTCTCCGGTTTTCCCGGAGGCCGACTCCTCAGCAGGACGGGCCTGGGGCAGCCCAGGACGCGAGGGCGTTGTCTCCTCCTGCCCCACCACTCGCAGCGCCAGGGCCCGCTTCAGGAGCCGTGCAACTTCAGGCTCCACAGAGGCTGGTTCCTCACCCCCAGGAGGAGGAGAGCTGGGCCCTAAACAGGACTCTGCCAGGAGGCAGCGGAGGGCTGGATGCCCTGGTGGGTGCCGTGGCAAAGGCGCTCCGGAGGCCACTGCTCAGCTGGAGACGTAACGCTGGCCCCAAAGCTTTCCACTTCTCGTGAGCTGCCTTACAGGGATGCAGACTCCAAGTTGTTTTCTTTAAATTACTTGGATAATTGGTTTCTCATCACTAACATTGCTGTAGAGAAAGATTTAGCCCAATGTCTTTTAACAAATTAAATCTCTTTCTTGCTATTATTTCATCTTATATTGAACTTCTTGCTTCCCCGAGTCCTATTTCTTCTCTATATCACTGCGGCTGGTCTGGTTTTGGAATAGTTGTTTTCAGCAAAGAGGCACAAATACACTAGTGATATTACTAACCAATCTCGTATTCCTGAACACCTTAAAAGCGACTACTTGCTTTATCTGACAGCGTGAAGTCTGCAGTCAGATATAGAAATATTTACCTGTACAATGTACGTAGTTATTTTTACGCTGTACAAATGTACGTAATTATACATCTAGCTATATAAGTTGGGTAGAAATATGTAAAATGTTTTTTATCTCACCTTACCTACACTTGGCAAAGAAACACAGACACACCATGGAACCTGTCGCCTCTGAAGCAGAGTGTCTGTCCCATCTGGCTGCTGTTCCTTACTTGCTTGTTTTTCCCAAAGGCTGGAGGAAGCATGAGGACTTCAGAAGGAGCTTCTGGATCGGACAAGCTGTCCTTGCAGCCAGAAGGCGCAGGAGCGGGGTCAAGCCACCAGCTTGGGACGAGGTCAGTGTGGCTGCCCTCCCCCCTGCTCGACTTGTTTGGAGGAAGAGGCCATGGGCATGCCACGTGAGCCATTGGTGGGGAGGGCAGAAGCCCTTTGCCCGCTGGTGTGGGCAGTTGTCCCGCGGGCTGAGCTGGTGCAGGCACCAGGGCCGCTTCCCTGTCACCTCCCTCCTTTCCCATCCTCCTGTCCCTGGTCGCTCACATCTGCCCATGCACTGTGGCTTCCCTTCCCTCCTGCCCATCCTCTGATGCCTGTGCTTTCATGTCTCCTGTGCTTCTCTCCCCTTTTCCAGGCTTTGCCTTTCCCCTCATCTCCCCCAGCTCTGCTCAGGGTCTCCCAACCTCTCAATAGGCTCCCATCACTCCCATCTGAATGCCCTTCCCCAGGCTCCTACCCTGCTGAAGGCAGTCTCTCCAGGCTTTATTTGTCTGGGAAATAGCTCATTTAACTGGGACAGGGAGGATGGGCAGAGATGAGAAAGGGCCATTGTTATGCTGAAAGCAGTTAATGGGTGCCACCAGACACTTGTGTGATCTACAGACCGTAGCAGAAGTCCCTTAAGCAGTGCCGGTGCTGCCCAGGGCACAAGGATTTCCCAGTTCCCCTTCCCAGTTTTCTGTTCTTCTTCCAGGTTGAAAGGCCTGGCACTGGTCTGCACCATTCCTTGGCGTTTTCAAACAGATTTGATGGGGTAGGCAAACCAGACAGTACTACAGAGGGAGAAACACCCTCAAGTTGAACGAGGGCCTTAGGAGGTGTCATTATAGACCTGAGGCTTTGGAGCAGGGTTGGAGAGCTGGGCAGGACTTGTTCTGGGTGGGAAGGTCTGAGCTGAAGCTGCAGAGATCCAGGTCTTCCTGGAGTCAGCTGTGCCCTGGGTGGCTTGTGCCAGAGGCTGGGATTTGCTGACCTGGGTCCTCACTCTTGAGTGTTTAAGCATGTCATGATAGATGGGGGGGAAAAATTACACTTTGTTGGGAGAAAATGCCTTTTTTACAGCCAGATGCTGGGCCTTCAGCAGATGTGTCACTCGGCTGCCTGCTCTCAGTGTCCCTGTTTGGTTAAGGAAGCTTTCCTTTGTGTTTCCTGTAGAAATTTGCCTTAATTCTCGACTGGACTGGAGCTTTTATGGTTAGTAGGCAAAAACACTGTCAAGTAATTTAAAAGCCTTAATAGCTTAGGTTTTTACAGCAAAAATAATTCACTGTCATATTGCTGCCACTCTTCAGCGGGCTGCCTGTTGGAAGCAATGTGAATTGCTGTTCACTTTTTCAGTTCTACTGTCTGAAGGCTTGGAAATTACTTAACATTTCACCTGTCCTCATTAGTTTTTTCTCTCCCTCGCCTTCTGCCTTGATCAGAAGTGCTGACTTTAGTATTTAATGCTCCACAAGCAGTAAGTCCCTCAGAGTTTTTCTTGTGGCCAAAAAAAGCGGAAGAAGAGTAAAATTCTGCTGGTCAGAAATTGAGCGTTACTGATTCATTGAAACAAATGCATGTGGCTGGTGAGGTGTCTGTAAATATGCTGTAATGAATCACCAGTGACCTCCGAGGGAAAGATAACATGTCAGAGATTGCCTACAGGTACACCTTCCAGCTTGGTATGGAACGTGGCTGTTCCCATCTTCCCCGAGAGGTGTGGGGAAGGGACTCAAAATAAATCTTGTAAGGAACAGTGTGTCTGGCACATGGTGTCACTCACCCACGAGTCACATCCAGCAGCTCAGCAGTGGCTGAAGCTGTTAATATATCATTGCCCTTTAATGGTCTATGAAAATGAACTTTTGATCCCAGTCCTGGTTTAAGTAAAGAGATGACCCCATCAAGCAACACCATCCCATTTGGGAGCTCAGTGGAGGCTACAGCCGGCAGTAAAAGATCTGCTGTTTGCAGACACTGCTGGTCAGCTGTGAACTTTTGTCCAGAGGGGGTGGTGGTGAAAGGACACAGGAGGGCACAGGAGTGACACTCGGGCCTTACCAACTTCTGATAGAATTGCTTTGAGAAATTTTGGAAATTAATAACGTTGTCCATGAGTAAGCTCCCGAGGCAGGCAGGGTTAGCTCCCTGCCATCCCCCGAGAGGCTGCCCGTGTGGTTCAGGGGTGGTCCGGCTGCCCCTCGCTCTGCAGACAGCTGTGGGGTCCCGGTGCTGCTGCGTTCGGTGGGGTGATGCTGACGGGTGATGGTGAGCAGCAGGGCAGGCTCTGGCCCCCTTGGTCCAAACTGGGTGACAAAGTGACCATTTCCCCCAGAACTAGAAAGCAGATTGAACCCTTTCCCATTTCCGAGGTAGAAACCAAACATGTATTGACATGCTGCACTTAAGGGATACCGCAGGCCGCTTCAAATTTGATCTTAAAAAACTTTTTTCATGAACAAGGAAATTCACCATTTTTTTTTTCTTGGCAGATGACAATCTTCTTTGCTAAGCTCAAGTCATTAGTGTGAAGTTGAGCTCTGCCTTGCGCCATGAAGCCTGATAGCCTTTTTTTTTCTGGGGGCAGGAAAGGGAGCTGCACGGCCTCTCACCTTCCAGCTTTACAGGCAAAGCCAAATTCTGGGCAATCACTGTGCAAAATGCTCTTTCCCTCCCCCTCTCCCAGCGATGGCTGCAAACAAAGGTCTTTAGGGCTGGCTACTCCAGACTCCAGGGCTTTTAAGGGTCTTTACTTGACTGGAGATCAAAGGTTTCTCCTTAAAGAGTTTATCGCTCAGACAAATACTCTGCAGTTAGCATTTCAAACTGAGTTTAAAAGTCAAATAATTTAGCAATTTCTTCTAACCATGTGGCCTTATGCGGAGGCTGCTGGATGCCAATTATAGCACCACTTTGACATGGAGCGCAGCACTATCTGCTGACAAACTGCCAGCTCTTTTCACCAGTCTTTACCCCTGGGAAAAGAGGTTTCCACGTATTCTGAGTAGGTCCCAGACTGTTTGGCTGGGGCTTGGATTGCTTTCCTGGGGTTGCTGATTCCTTGCTTGTCACCTTCATTATGCCTCTGCATCTCCCTCCACCCCTGCAGAAAGCGGTTTATTTCCTTGGAAAGCATAAGAGCTATGAAGACACGTAACTGGATGGTGGGCGTTATCATTGGTGTACAGCGCAGCAATGGCACTAAAACGATGTCGTAAGTGTTGTTTAGGTGTCTCTGACCATTAACCCTCTTCCATTCAAGCATGTCCTGGCTCTAGGAAGAAGAGATTGCCTGGCTAGCTGGTGCATATGGGCCAAGCCAGTGCCCAAAATGCTGGTGTGGACAAACTTGCACCAACAGCTATTTCATAGCAACTACTTGAGTCCAGAGCTCTGCTTGTTTTCTGTGCTAGATTTTCATCTGTTTTGTTCTATGTAGGATCTCTTGCCACACTCATCAGCAGGAGCATCTTCCAGAGCATTGAGAGGTGACACTGGATCCCGTCTTGGATTTGTGTAGCTTTTCATCTCATCAGGCAGAGAAATGGAGTCACTGAGTTGTTCTGGGGAAGGAGAAATCTTTATTTCTATCAGTCTTTCACACACGAGGAAACAAAAGAAGGAACAAAACAAACTGGTTTGTTTACTGTTTTGTGTAAATGCTGTTTAATTAGAATGTAAAATTAGGGTAGCAATATCAGCTCTCCCTTAAATTGTGAGAAGAGTACTAGATGGGATTCACTGGAGGGGAAGTGCCTGGGCTCACACAAACTGTCAGCTTGTTGTAAGGGGGGCTGTGTAAGAATTATTACATATTCCTTCTTTCCACCCCACGGAGGGGGGCTCTGCCTGCTAATGGTGCGGCACAGGACCTGACTTGGGCTGGTAATCCCAGAGCAGCAGCAGTTGGTGGTAGAAGAAAGTGATCACTGGGTCAGGTTTTTCAGATAAAAGGCTGAACATTCTCTCACAGCTTCTGTGCAACCCGTAAGATCATAGAATCATAGAATGGTTAGAGTTGGAAGGGACCTTGAAGATCATCGAGTTGCAACCCCCCTGCCATGGGCGGTATTGGGGCAACATTAGTAATAATAGCTTAGCTGGCTAATTGTTTTCACCTGAAAGTGCAAATGAGATAAGGAAAAATGTCAGCATGTCATGGGTAATTACATTTCATTTAGGATAGTTTTTTTCTTTGGGGGCTATTAGGCACGAAAGATCCCCTCTGGTTCTATCTGGCCATGGTATCTGCTCACATCCTATAACCTCACAGTGCTAAATCCACAGGAAGCATTTTTGATCATCAGACCCTTTCCCTCACAGAGAGGGTGGTCATTTTCTAAGTTATTGAGAAGTGGATGTTTTCGGTTCCCCAGGCTGGCAGTTTCTGCAGAAGCCAAGGTCACTCCCCCGGACGCATGGGCTGCGTGGGTGTTGCAGGCTGAGGAACGGTGTTGCCCCTTTCTCCTGACCACCTCCTGCACATTAGCCTGTCCCTGCTCGGCCTCTCCACCACGCAGGCGGCATTTGATGAACGAGTTGAAGCTAAGGGGGTAACTATGTCACTTCAGAAATGTGGGAATTAATTTCTGGAGGGCTTTCACATCCAGTGGACTTTCAGGAGCAGCTTCTGGAAATCATAATGAGATCAAAAGCTCGTCTAGTTCTACTTAGAAAGACTGACACCTAGTTGTTTCCCTTCTGAATCCTTCAGGAACATTTGGGTGAAGGCAGAAACGGCTCCACATGCTGCACTGTGCAGTGCTCAACTTTGGGGAAGAAATTTGACTTTCCCTGGAACCAGGCCAGGAGTTCACTACTGGAGCTCCTCTGATAGTGAGTGCCTTGGCTACACCGTTTGCAAAGCTGTACCTCTTTTGAAGAAAGCTTGATTAGGCTGAGGAGGAGTTTGGTGCTGTCATTTTGGCTACCGTAGCGGTGAGATGGCTAGATGAACATGGAGCTGGTGGGTTCATCTTTATCTGCTTTTCACATTGCCATCTACAGCCATAGATAACAAACACCCAATGTCCACCTTATTATCTCTATCTGGAAAGAGGAATTGAATAAAAGATATTCATAGACCCTAAACTTTCTAGAGTGATTTATCAAGTAGTAAGAAAATTCAGACTATGAAGGTTAAATCTGGAAAACAGCTGTGTTATGGACTGAATTAATGCAAAATATAAATTCCTTGTTCTCTCATACCCTATTTGGTGTCTTCATGTTGTTTCAATGTAGTAAACGGGGATCCAGTTTTGCATTCCTCATTCTAATGTACAATTACTGTAAAAGAATCGCCTTGTCTGGAAGGGAGCGGTGATGGGTGTGAGTTACAGCGGCGGCACTGCGCAGTAAGTCACACGCTGCAGGCCAGTGACTCCTGAGCACTCTATCATCACGTGTCACAAAACCTAGAAACTAAAATATTCACACTGACTGGGAAAAGATCTTTCTACACCTCCTTAGGTATGTTTTCTTTTGGAAGTAACAATACACTGAACTTTAATATAACCAGGTCAACATTTTGTGTGTTATATCCCTCCCGTTGCTGTTGCTTGGTGAAATGGCTCTTGCCAAGTTCAGTATCTGCTGATGCAAGTGGTGGGAGGGAGTGAGGAGAGAAAGAACTGCTGTTTCTACATTTAAATTTGGAGAGAAACTATATTAACCTGTCAATACCTTGCAGATAACTCTATTTTGGCAACAACATAGTTGGTTTTATATCAGAGCTAGTATTTTTTAACCATAAGCAATGTGTGTTACAGTGCTGTACTAGAAGAGGCTTCTTTGACAGTGTTTTTTCTTTTTTTTTATAGAGAACCATCCTAGCAGACTTCACTCTATTGCACCACATGAGCCTTTTCATTCTCTTCTCCAGGATCCTGTCAGTGCGGTAAGTCTTCTCTTCCATCATTCGATTTTGAACATGGATTGATTTAAAATGCGGGTTAACATGAACAGCATTCCAGACAAGGCTCAAACAACACCTTCTCCAGTGTTATGAATATTTGACTATTTCCACTGAAATGCCTCGCCTCGTATATTCCAGCATTACTTTTTGCTTTTTACAGCCATATCATGTTGGTGACTCAGTCTTTCCATGATCAGGTAATACCTCTTGATTTCCCCCTCTCCTCCCTTTCTGTTGTTTCCAGCTGATGAGAGCTTTAGGCTAATTTAAATTCTTGTTATTAGTCATTAAATGTATACTTGTACTTCATATATTGCTTTTCATCCCACTTTTGCTGCCGTACTCTTCAGGAGCCTCTGTTTCTCCCACGTGCCGTTCTGCTCATTCTCTTTTGGACACCACCACCCTCGGGCTTTTTGTTGTCTTATGAAAGGAGATGATGACGAAACTGCTCACTGAGAAATTGCAGCAGTAGTTTCTCCTCCAACCACCTCTGACCAAATATTCTTCCTTTCAGCACCTCCCCCCCAGCAAAATTCTCATCCTCCTCATGATGCTCAGCTCCTACCTCCTCAGCAAACCCCCTCTGAGGGAGCACAGCAGCATGTGCCCCCGCTGCAGGCTTGTCCTCTGCCCAGAAATTCTCTTGTTCTCTCAAAAGGAACCATCATAAAAGTTCTCACCCGCTCTGTGTATTTGCTAGGATTCTCACTGGCAGAGCTGTGCTTAGTGTGCTTGTTCTGTACCATTTCCTACAAAACAATCCTTAACTCGTCAGGCAAAATGCAACGTCTGTGTTTCAGATGGGGATGAGGGGCTATAGCAGGTGTTGCTCTGTGGTGCATCCCTGCAGTGTTCAATAGCTAGCTCCCCCAGAACAGTGGGGATAGAATGCAGTAGCAGGCTATTTTTAAATGCTTGTCCACCTTGCTTTTTTGTCTGTTGGTTTTTCCACTCAGAATGAAAATGATGAAAGTCAAAGCTGATGAAAAAATACTCACGACTGCAGTTGTGCAAAATATCTTTATTTAGTTTAGATGGATTAAATCTTCGTATTTAATAACTTTGACATAGGTGATCTGTACTAAAAGAAAAATGTGCTTCAAGAACTATTAATATTCTCCTAGTTACATAGAGGTTATGTGTATACAAATACCTTCACATATAGGCTAATGCCTTAGTTTCTGTAACATCTTCTGATTTCATGTTCTTTTGAGATTTAGATCTTTGTGAAACACAACAGAATTGAGAAGGGAAAAGAGGCATTTTCTCTCCTTCTGCTATGGACAACCTCAAACAGGTACGATTACCTACAGAGAGCTATCTGTATAATATTGAAAAACATAGAATTGGAAAGTAGAGAGGCTTCAAAAAGTTTTCAGGTTTGGACTCTTGTAAAATATCTTCTGCACTTTGTATATTAGCCATTATTTTAACAGTGGGAAAGGTTTATCATTTTTCAGATACAGACCCCTAGTTCTTGTTCCTATATATTTTTTAATAAATTACTTTTCTCATTAGTAATTTTCTGGAAAAGGGAGTAAGTATGTGACTTGGATTCACATTTGGTCATATGACAAATACATCTGAGAGGGAATCTTTTCTTGTAAAGTGAAGAAATCTTTTCTTTACAAAATGAAAAGAAGCCGTGATGAATAGGTTTTTCCTCCTCAAAGGAAAATAATTGCATTGCTATAACTTCTGAAATCCAGCTAAAACTTACAAGAAGGTAAAGACTTCTGCAGATGACTTCAGACTTAGACACCTGGTTTTGAGCCACAGAACCACCTGTGCCGAGTTAAACGGGAGAGGAAGGAAGTACAGTATACAAGGGAAAGAGCAGAGGGCGAGGCAAAGCGCTGTACCCCTTAGGTCAAACAAGAGGCTGTTTGTAAATGACCCTTCTGAGGCAGACGTACGACTTCCCAAGATTGGAGCGTTCTACAAAGGGACGCATAAATAGCAGTTGTTCACAGCAAGGGTTATACTATATGGCTATTAGAGTGAATAGAAGCAGCCTGCTTCTTGCCAATGACAGGAAATAAGGTCAAGCAAAGATAACAGGTCTTTGAATTAGAGGTTTTCAAAATATTAGTCTTGCGCCTTCGGTATGGAATTGAATGAGTGATTCTCTTGAAAACGTCCTACTTCTAAAACTCGGGGTATTTGGAACCGAGTGTACCAAGGCAATTGTTAGGCTTTGTACCTGCCTTACCCAGCCTCGCTTGCTCCAGAAGGCAGTGCAATTAATAACTGAGCCAGTGCGAATATAAGTGACTGAAAAATGCAACTGAGGGCTTTGGGGAATGTTTTGCTTAATCTGTTTGATTTCTCTCTAAAAAGAAAGAGGAAATCAAGAAGAACACCAATACTGTAGTAGCACTGCTAAACATCTGCATTACTTGAGAAAATAAGTATTTGTATAACAGCATATGTGTAATATCTGTGTTCCTGTGGTGCAGGAACAGTTCTCCCTTCCCACAGTCCTTCGGTGGGTTAACTACGGAATCCATTTCCAGAGTGACCAAAGCCTTGGGTGTTTAACAAAGGGAAATGGATCTTTTCCTGTTACTCGTTGCTGAATGTGTCAGAAGTCATCATCCAAAACTAGCCATTGCCGTGTTTTGGAATGCAAGCATTTCATATCAACATTTGTCAGGGAAATGGTTTTACAGCGATTCCTAGAAGTTCAGTCTGAGCTACTGTCCTCTTACCTCATCTCTTCAAGTCTTACACAGTATTTTTTCTTGTAAGTCATTTAAAAATGTAAAGCAATTGGATCTCTGACAGGTATATGAAATTAAATCACAGGTGCAACTGAGGATGATTAAACTCTTACATAGGTGTACCATGTTCAGTAATCACACAATAAACAAACAAACACAAGCGTGTTCCATAACGGAGTGAATTCAATACAGCCAATTCAAAATCAGTGGAGCTGTCAGCAGCAGTGAAGATGTGTGCAAAACATGAAAAAAAATTAAGTATAGCTTTTTTTTGTAGCCCCCTTTGTAAGCTAACACATTAAATTAATTTTGTATTAATATCTTGTAGACACAACCAGAAATTAAAAAATAATTAAATGCCAAATTATTTCTTACAACAGATACAGTGCTGTGACAGGTGTTGGCTCTACTCTGTACATGTTTCATATTTTTAGTTGGTACAAAATTTGATTTTGCACATATATTGTTTCAGTAAAATACAAATCACTGATCAGTGCTGGCTAAATAATTTCTGTCTAGTTAGTAAATTCATGCAGCATGAACAGATAAACTACCTATTGTGTTCTAGTGTTTGTGTATGCGTTTGTGTTTCAAGTCAAATGCATAAGGAACGATGGATACGGTTGGTTTTTTTAGAATACAATAGAAAGTCTTGTCTTTCATTTAGCAAGAAAGAGTAAAAACTCTTGGTGGTCATTAACGTGTGTTAGGTGGTCTAGAAAAAAAGATTAAACATCATTATCCCTTAATCGTAGGCAATTTCCTTAGTGCAGGAGTTTCATACCTTTCATAGGGATACCAAAAAGCCCCAGCCAAGCAGATCAGCTGCAAGACAAGGGAAGGAAAAGGTTCACACATTTGTGTTCCTTTTGTAATGCTGCAGCTCCCTCTTTAAAACAACAGAAAACATATCTCCACCCGGGGGTTTGCGTTTAAGTGAATATTTATATTTTGTGCTTTGTTCATCAGTAAAATGCCAGTGATGTTAACTAGATTGATAAATATTAAGATTACATTGTTTCTGATAAAAAAAAGTGCTGTTTGGGCAGAAGAAATCTGAAATATTAAAATATGTTTATTAAAAGTAAAATGTTATAGGTATACTTCATGTCTACAAGAAATATTCTTCAGTTTAAAGAGTGATCTATAATCTACAATGAGATCTTAAAAAAGGAAAAAATGCTAGAAATACTGATATTCCACTTATATTTTAAAGATCTGAGACCATGATAAGACAAGGTAATGTAGTTACAAACGGTTTCTTCACTACTGTACCTCTCTTTAAGTGGTGGGAAACAAAAGAAGGAAGCAGCCCTCTTCAGCTAGATCCCATCAAAAACCAATTGCAGAGACTGACTACAAAGAAAGGGAGAGACCATCTTCCTAGAACTCGGATACTATTTTCCAAGGGGATAGATCCAATCACTTCACAGAATTGAAGGTAACACCTGCCTGATGTTAAAATTTCTTCCAATTAATTTTTTACATACTCCAGTACATGGCTTTGGGAAGGTATCATAGGAAAATTAAAAAAAAAAGCAGTTATGTTCTACACCTTGAAGGCTACCAAATCTAAGTAGATGGAGTTCAGCTTTAGTAGTTGTGTTCTCTCTCCATTTCAGCCGTGTTAATGACATGATGCTTCTTACAGACTGCATTCACGTCAGTCTAGGTGTGCTGGAGGAGGAAACCTTCTCCGTGTCTGGAATTTGTCAATGTTTATCTGTGTTTGCCTCTAAGCTTGTGGGAGTACCTCCTCCGCAGCTGCTATTCAACACTATATGACTCTTTCTAATCTATTTCAGTTTAAAACATTACCCTGGTAACAAGTTTGTCCCTGCCTTTCCTGGAGCCCCTTTAGGGACTGGAAGGGGCTCGAAGGTCTCCTTGGAGCCTTCTCTTCTCCAGGCTGAACCCCCCCAACTCTCTCAGTCTGTCCTCACAGCAGAGGGGCTCCAGCCCTCCCAGCACCTCCGGGGCCTCCTCTGGCCATACTCCGATGTCCCTCCTGTGCTGAGGCCCCAGAGCTGGAGGCAGTGCTGGGGAGAGCATCTCACCAATTACTGCAGTCCCAGTGCATTTTCTTAATGGAGGAAGTAGCTGTAATTATTCCCATTTCGAATATGGTTCAGCATGCTTCAGTTGGTAGCTGCCTCTGTCTTCAGGTGAGTGGCACTGATTTTCAGCTGCTCAACTCATGTCCTCACTACTGGAGTTTTAAGATGGTTACTGTGCTTTATGTGTGGTTTCTCAGCCTTTTAAAGGAAAACTCTTTAAAGACATAGGATTCGACATAGTCTGAAATTCCTGAGGTTTTGGATGACAAATGCTTATGAATTGTACAAATTTGAGTCCTGCTTTGTCGTATTTTCTATCTACACAGGTGCACGGTTTTTTCTTCCCTTGCTTTTACATGTGTGGACTTTCTCTGTCGTAGCAACATCCAGAAACATTAAGATTGTATCTGAGGTGTCTGCTGAGTGTTTCCGATGCTTTCCCTAGGAAGGGCACACATGTTAGTAACGATATCTCCAGCTGCTGTTAAATAAATCATAATGCCATCTTAAAAACATTGACAAAATAGAACCAGATTCCATCTCGAAAGCTGGCCAGTCTTTCATATGAATGTATTTCACAGAAATTCCTGGGCACCTGTTATAAGACTTACTCTTCACTTTTAATTAAAAGTATATCCATAAGTATTTTTATTAAACACCTAAGCACACACGGTCATATCTTTTTATCTTTTGTTCCTTTTCCACAGAGTGTAAAATCATCTGCCAAGCATTGTACTCTGTGCAAGACTTGTTGTTTGAGGGCCATGTTCAAATGGGGAACCTGAAAGATGAAAAAATGGATGTACAACTCTGAAACTATGTTTGCACGGCCAGTACATAAAATGCTGCCATCAAATGCAGGCCTTTTGTTTTGTTTTGAGCTCTCCTCTAGAAATGAAAATATGATGCTGGTATCATTTCCTGCTGGAGAAACATGAGTGGATTAGAGAAAAAGTATTACATGCATTTTAATGGTAAGAAATGATAGCATACACGGCATAGGATTTTTAAATAACTCAACAATGCTTCCATATTTTTTGTATAAAGGTACCCAACTGAAATAGAATTCCTGGACTTTGAAGGTTGCTGTGTTACTTTTTTGGTTTCCTGTACTATGGACAGGCTTCTGCCTCACCGTGCAGGTCTTTCTTCTAATGCTTCTTGCACTTTGTGGTCTTCTCATTTGTGTTACCAGACTTCTTTTTTGTCTGAGGCAAACTCCACAGTTATAAAATCTACCACCAGCCTAGAGCATTCAAACTTACTGGTGAGTCTATAGAGTTCTCCACATTCAGAACTTTGCTCTCATGGGGGCTAAGAAATCCTCTTTAATAGTCTCTTTCAGAAATAGGACTTTGGGGAAATTTTTCCTAGTGGATCTGTAAACTCTGCAGACCACAGCCTGCTTTCAGTATGGGTTTTCAGGTAGCCATGTCTTCTGCTCCTGCTGTGTGCTCTACCGTAACACCAGAGTCTTAAGAAGGTGAAATGAGGGAAAACCTTAGGGCATGCAGACTGTGGAGAGAAGCACATATATGCCAAATATTTTAGAACTTTCAACTCAAGTCTCCTTAAGAGAAATAAGCTGGAAACGAGAAGTAAATTTTTAATTAGCTAAATAAGCTTCATAGCCTTCACATGTGTGTTTTGTCTGTGTTACAAGGAGGGTACTGAAACCACTGGCTGTTCTGTACAGTGAGAGAGGTAGGGTGTATGTTCAGAGGCAACCACTGCGGCTACCATTAACCTACTGGTTTCAGTGCATAAGGCTACTGCCGTGCTGAAATTCTGTGTCATCTGAGAGCTATGGAGAGGTGGAATGTAAATTAGAGCAGCAGTGCAGCACCGCTAAATGTTGGCCTCTTCTCGTTCCTGAAGGTGGCAGATTCACAAAGGTGGTCAGATCATTTACCCATCGGGAGCTCCTGAGGAACAGAGGACGCTTGACTGGACAACATACTCCAGTGGAAATTAGCAGGTACTTGTATATGTTTTGGTATCAGCCACCAGCCAGCTATGACTAGTATGAGCACTGGTATGGGATCATTCCAACATAGAACATCGTGTGTGTGCAAGCAAGAAGTACCACCAAGAACCTTACATCAGAGGTGGCATAACACACACCTACTCATTTAACCTCTTGAGACAATATTGCTGAAAGGGGAGGCTCTGCGTGCCTTTTGCTTAACTTGCTGTATTTATTACCCAACACCTTGAAGAAACTGTTAGAACACTGCTTATCTTTACGCAGAGAGAATCCCTGAAGTTGTGCCAAGTGCAATGTTAGTGTGGTTTACAGACCATTCCCGAGCCCACAGGGCTATAAAGTCTGCCCAAGGGCACAGGAAGGGTGTAGTCTAGTCTGGAACGGCTTAATATGATGAAGGATGTAATGTAATCACTGGATACTAGAAGGTCATAAAGTCTTTTGGGTTAAAGAGAGAACTTAGCGGGTTTTTTCCTCCAGTTTAAATATATGCAAAGGAAGGACAACAAGCTGGGTTTTTTTCTCAAGTTTTTTCCTCTAACCTTGTACTTTCAGTCATTTTGCTTTGTGAATATTGCACAGGTAACCGTCCGTATTTTTGAAGCATATTCTGTTCATTAGTTTCTTTTCTTCCATTGAAGTACTTAACAGCGAACAGTTTAATTGTGAGCTCATTTAAAAAACATTCATAGTGTAACATCAAATGAATCTAGAGTTAAAATTTAATGGATAAAACACTGAGACTATTAGAACTGTTCCATATAATAAATAAAAAACAGGAGTAAGAACTGTCTGGGGTATTGTCATACACAAAGTACGCAAAACATCTCATCTGCTTTCTGGCATTAACCCAGCTGAGACCTAGCTACCATGTAAAAAACAGATTAAACTAACATCCATCAAGGTGAAAGATAATTATTGCTTGTGTCAGACAACACCTGTTTTTGCAGCATTCCTCAACTGAGTTAAACTAGAGACATGCTGAAGCTTTCCACTGAGTTTTACATCTGACAGTTGCCTGAAGCGGTTGTGTCTGTGGGACACCTCCACCTCTTCCCTTGTTTACTTTTTGGGTAGACTGAAAATGTTAAAGTACTAACCAGAATTTTTTATAATTAAGCAGAAAATCCAGCAGCAAAACATGTGAAGTCAGTGATGGATGTCTGTTGAGAAAATGTCAGAATAGTCAATCTTTCGTGAAGTCCACATACAGATGTATAGAATGAATTAATTTGAGAATGAATTCTGCTTGCGTTACGCAGAGAGCAACGCCACTCACTTCGCTGGAAGATGGTAAGAGGGAAAGTAGTAGTTTGTTGATAACGCCATAATGGACTCCTGCTACCTTTGGGCAACGCTGTGTAGGTCGTAAGGCAGCGTACAGCAATCTGTGTCACAGGCACAACCCCCACAACACACAGCCCTGCTGCAGTTGTGCCCAGACAGCCTAGGGCACGTGGATTGAAAGAAAAGCAACGGTACATATGCAAGCTATAGCTCCCACCCGTCTCTTCACAGGAGGAATCTTTATTCTTTTGGTTAGCCTGTTTGTGAGATGTAGGATAAAGTGTGATTTTGTGGCTGTAAGATCCACAGAAGTCTTTAGAAATAGACTCTGCTGAAATAGAACTTAATTTTCCTCTCTATAGAAAAAGCATCAAAAACTCTATGTCATCAGCTACTCTGCAAGGTACAGTCTAACTCCATCAGGTTAAAACTCCAGAGCTCACTTGTATCAGAAAGTGTCTTTTAATCCTCTGAAGTGAAGTTTGGATGATACCAGGTGGGTGATTGTGCTGAAGAGTAGCCCCTAAATTAATTTGACGGGAGGAGATACTGCTTTAGAACAGAGTAGGAAGTACAAGGTTTGGCAGACTACAAACTGCATGTTTTGCCAAGAGGGAAGAGAACTGGGCAGGAGTGCAAGCAATGCAGCACTCAAATCAGAACTGCCAGCACAGGGTGGACTATGGCAAACTGTGTTCAAAAGGTAAAGAAAATCCCACTGCAAAAAACATGCTTCCTGAGAAACACAGCAGTCGACAGGAGAGAATGAGCCGAGGTCCCAGATGGGTGTTTATGGGGGCAATAGAGGCAGAGGCGGCACAGCATGAGGGGGCGGCAGTGGCAGCGAGTGGCACTCACTGTTTGTAATGGCACACGACTCGTAAAGACTGCACAGATTTGGAAACAAACACGATCAGATAGAGAGATGGGAAACAGATAAAACGTACAAGCCAAAGGCTTTAAAGGAAGAGGCACTGCCACAGACAAGTGAGGGGCAGTCGCACCAGTACAGATGAAAGATGTAGGATCATCTTGCGGGAAGTCTTTGCTGAAAGACCAGGCAGAGAAACTATCGGGGCTACCTCATCTATTCTTAAGAGTTTTATCTGAGGGTGTGTCAGGGCAGCATGGTCACAGCAAGGGCAGTGCTGACACCACCACAAACAGAGGGTTCGAAGGGACTGCAATGTTAACTTTTCCATCAAATTCCGAAAACTCATTTGGAGGGCAGACCTCGGTCAGCAGTGCATGCCCTGAAGTGAGTAGCCATGCTCCTGGGAGAATTAAGGCAGCAGCAGACAACAAAATCAACAGAGGAGACCACAATTGGGACCAAGTCAAGGTGCCTCTCACTAAAGCCTCGGTGGCCGGCATAGATTCCTGTGTTTCTGTTAAGATTGTGATACAAGAGCAGCACTAGGTACTGACTGAGGAAGGACAGCTGGTGACAAAAGCAGGAACATTAAATAAAATAGAAGCTCTGCAAAAATCCTGGTCTTACAACAGACAACAGAATGACCAAGATACGTACATTTCGTAATGCCTTAGCAGCACCATGGCATTAATTTCCAGAAACTTCAGAAGGATGGATGGACAGAGCCCCCGATGCAGTCTGACAGTACAGCAACCAGAGGCGGCAGTTAAGAGTAGGCAAACAGTAAGAGTGTGTCTGTGGAAAGTGTTTTAGAGACGATGCCTCCGTAGAAGATGAGGTCAGTGGGGAAAGCTGTCAATTATTTGAGCTGGAAATCTGCATTGCTGGGAGCTGTATTAACAATACAGCTGGTACTGATTACATAAAGGCAGTACAGGAAATACCAGAAAGAGAAGATAAAAAATGTCCTTTGGTTTAAATGTATTAAAAATACATCCTTGTAGTTACAGTGATAACTGTAAAAGGTCTTAGTGCATTTCTTTACATTTCTCATAATGTAGTGATCCTGCATTTTTGACTAATGGCTTTAGAGCATGATTCAGTCACACTGAACTTAACTAAATAAAAGGTGTAATTAGTGATTAGAGAAATGCAATGAGATCAATGGGAGGAACCAAATAACGAGCTTCCATATGATGTTTTTCAGAGTTTTATTTTTCAGACAGGTCCGAGTACAGACTTAACATACATTCTTTCAAATCATAGCCATAAAAAACACTGCTATGGTTATGAAACATAATCGCTTTGCCCTGGAGTTTATAGCTTAGGACTATTTGAATGCCCAGTCTATATTTCTGTGTTAACACTTTAACCTCTCAAAGTGTCCAAAATGGTTCAAAACTGGTAGGGAAAAACCAAATGCCCAGGGTAACCTCCCATCTGAAGAACAAATCATTGTGATTAGCTGCCAGAGAGGAGATGATCGCGGCTGGAGTCTGGTTGAAGGAGCTGGTCCCAGAGCACGTGTAGGAGCCAAGTCCCACGTAGGCAGCCCTCACCCATTCGCGTGACCCCGCAGGAGCTGGTATGGGTGCTGACCGTGGCACTATATTTATCTTACAGATTTTTCCTGATCCGTGAGCACCAGACACCTACGCAGCCAAGACCTCTGTATGAAAGTCTCATCCACTCATATATCAGTTTCTAACACACCTTTTTGCCCGGTTTTTACAAATTCAGTTCTCCATTTCTGTTCAGAAAGGTGGCTAGCAATTATTTTCCTAGACTGTTATTTCACTCACCTCTCCCTCACAATCATTCTCTCCATAGTCTAAGTCAGCATAAGTAATCTGTCTTTTCTTTTAAGGAGTTTCATAGTTCATATGAGCTTCTCATTCAGAATCTAAAGGTCGTCTCCTATTTTTAATCTGTTAACGATGCCAGTGTCTGTTTTCCACTTGTTACATTTTCAAAAGAGCAGCAGAAAGCTTTCATCCATATATTTGGCAGAAGCTCCATTAAGAACCTCTGAAGAAGTGCCACCTATTTATCTTCATTGCCCTTAGATACAATGCCTACAAAAAAATTGCCAAGAAACGACTGCCGGGGTCCTGAGGCGCCCGCTCCTCAAGCTGACGAGCATTGTTCTGGTGTTCTGTTGTAAAGCTCTGTGGCAATTTGTTCTCTTTTCTTTAATAGGAAACCACTTTGGGACAGGGACTTGGAGAGGTTTTCTGCTTTGGACACTGCTAGGACCCGCAGTGATGCCGACAGAAGAGTAATTAATAAAACCGTGCACAAAATCAGGTATCCCAGAGGCCAGAGTTATTTGCTGCTCCCTGTAGCTACACACGAGGGCCCATAAATAGAAGACTTTTGCGTGATCTACTGGCTGTCTTGAAATGCCTCGTAGACCCGACCTCCTTCAGCACGGAGATTCTGGGTGGCTGCAGATGTCGTATCTGGCTTTTAAAGAGCTTGTGGCATTTGCTGCACAGTTCCAAACACCGTACTCTGCCTGTTCGTGTAGGTTCGCCACTTTGCTCCAGCTTACTCCAGAATTAATAAAGCCGGCCCCAGCCAATTTCGGTGGCACCACTTGCTTTTAAACTTTCTCCCTCCAAATCTCTTAAAAATGCATGCATCAACACAGCAGTCTAACAAGCCATCTTAGGAGCTGCTTTGATGGATGCTTCTGTAATAGGTTGCCAGTACAAGTCCTACAACAAATTAGAAAGAAATGGGAGCGCGGGGGCACACGCGGGGTCTGCAGAGCGGGGGTCAGCTTCCTACGCCTCACGGAGGATCGCGTGTCTCAGCTGGGGAGTGGGTTTGCTGTTCTGAGCTTCCCCAAGGCAGACACGGGGCTCTGAAGGATTAAGCACATGTTGGTCACCCACACCTGTCGCCGTGAAGGTAACGGCAGCCTCAGGGGGGCTGCCAACAAAACCCTTCCTATCCGTTATCGTTCCAGATGCCACAGGTAACTTTCTCCCTGGATCACGAAATGGGTGCCAGCACCCGCTGCTGCGCTGGGCTGGAGGGGGGCGTTGGGCTGAGGAGCCCTTGGGCTGAGGGGGC